>JAHWFO010116704.1:4940-17419 GCA_023313115.1 Rhysida immarginata
CCCCCCCCCCCCCGTCTGCTGTGGCCATCATACAGCAGTTGTTAATCCAGGGACCCAATTGGTCGTCCTCTGCCCATACAGGCTCTGGATGGACAAATTGAATTACAATAAATAAAATAAGAAAAAAAACATAAATTAACTTATTTAAAAATAAAAACGTAAATATAGTTAACAGAACCCACAATATTTGCAATAATATACGCTATTCTGATGCAATGTGAACAGAACCAAATGTGGAAAAAAAGCAGCATTTGCAAAATGTAATGAAATACAAATAAGCATCGAGCCAGGCATGCTCAAAAGAAACATTTCAAATTCGGTCCAAGGAATATGTGAATTCTAAAAATGGGAACTCTCACAGACCACACTCTTACATCTGGCATACCATTTAATAAGAGAATAGAGAAATCTTAAAAACATCAGATGATCATGGCAAAAGTTGAAACAATTAAAATTTTTAAAGCAAACCACATCTGATGCAGATTCGTTATTCAAAAACTATTTTATGTCTACCTTAATCTACTGTTACCTTTTTTTATAAATAAATTATCAAATTTTATGAAGACCCTATTACATCATTCTTATGTTGTCAAATTTCAGTTTTTGATAATGAAAATGGATAAGATTACCAAAACAATGTCAGTCATTCTAATAAGATGTGCCAAAAGATCTAATCAGTTGTTTGATTCAATGTGTGCAATTCAAGAACGATGTTCCATTATTATTTTAGGTTCATAAATTTATTAAAAAACCAGAAGGGCATATTTCATAAAAAACAAAAAGTCACTAAACACTAACAATGATAAAACCAACCACAAAAAATATTAGCTACCAAATTAACATGATAAAGCAAACTAGTACTTCATTTTAACCATGACTAAACACGATCAAATCACACTTAATTACATAACATTAGGAAACACAAATTAGAAAAAAAAATCAACACTAGTAAAACATTTAAAATAAATATAAATAAAAACTCAAAAATAATTAAAATAAGCAATAGTAACCTAAAACTTAAAAATATCGTTTATTATCATATTTTCTACAAAACTGTTTATCTGTATACATGGATGGTTTTTGTAAACTTATAAAAGAAATTTTAATGCGAGTATCGAAAAATTGATAACACTAATGAATTAAAAAAACCTGAAACTTAAACGTATTTAATAAAAACTTAACAAGTAGCATCACACAAGTTCAAAGATATGGAAACTAAATAAAACATGAAAGCGAAAATATCCCTAATAACAGAAGACAATACATAACATAACGCGTAAGAAAAATAGCAGTAGAAAAGTAATATCAACAAATCTAATCACTAAAATAATTAAGAATATAAATGGGTTCTATTTGTAACTTGTACCAACTAAATCTAAAGAGTAACAACAAATTTTCTTTATAAGTTAGACATAGCCTTTAAAAGCAACAAGTACCACACAAATAATATGCAAATAAAAACAAACATTGATTTCAACATAAAGGACTTTAATGTATAAAAATTAGTTAATGTAAAATTAATTCTGGAACATAAAAATCAGTATATGCCAATCACAAACCAAAGTGGACACACCCATAATAAAATCTTAATAGATAATTATGGAAGCAATCAAAATCTACACAGCATACAAGAACAAACGCAATCATTTATTAAATACCCAAATCATACACAATAATATAAGCATGAAAGAACTTAAATGGCAAATGGCAATTTGAAATTCTTAAAGAATCTAATATGCTGTTGCCAATGAAACAATGTAAAGAATAAACAAAAGAACATTGTCATAACGTTTTAAACTTTAGCATGTACCATGATAATGATGTGAAATTAAAATAGATCAATACAGAAATGTTTATTATTAGTGTTAAAAATAAAATTATTGAATAATTGGCAGTAGACTAGAAGGATGAAATAAAAAAAATACAATCAATTTGATTAAAATTGTAAAAAGGTCAGTTCACCCTTAAATAATAAATACTTAATATCATTATCGTAGAAGCTAAATGTAAAGACCAAAACTAAGATGCAAAATAAAATAGATTAATCAATTGTTGTAACAAAATAATTTTCAAATGTTTATAAACCATTCTGTTTTTTCCAATTTTTTGCCAAACTCTCTTTAATAATAATAAACAATTCATCTTTAACAGCCTTTGGATTCTAAGATCCTATCATAAACATGACAGTTTTATTTTTACTTATGAACAAAATTAGACAATAAAACAGAATTAAAAAAGAAAACTTACAAAATACACATTTACTAACTACTGTTGCCCCAACAACACACAATATGTGCACTCTCACTGATCCAACACATCAGCCAAGAGTTGTACCATGTTACTGGAAGATTAGTAATAATAAACAGTCATAAATAACAAACTACGTAGCACAAAATATGAATGTGTACTACAAAACGACAAACAGAGCAAGAAAATAAAATGATACTTTTAAATAAGTTCATAATCTATTGTACATTCCAAAAGTTTATGAAATAAAGAAGAATTCATAAACAAAAACAATAACTGCATTGGTCCAAGATGTGCAATGGTCCGTGCCTGAAAACACTGGATTACTGGACAGCCCTGTGTAATGCACAACCAGAGTATAACGGAGAGTACTATATTGACAACTTAGCACTCACAAAAGCAATTTGTTTCCAATGTACAAATTAAAACTAAAATCAAGAAACCCACACCTGTCATTCCAAGCCACTTTTAACAGAATAATGATTACATTATCTTCACGCGCTCAATTATACACTTAAAGCAGGCCAGACTTATTAAAAATAAAAATGACATTTTTGATAAACAAGCACTAGTGTATTGAAGAAATCCGAGATTTTATAATTATAATAATTTTAAAATTTTTAAACTAATTCTTAAAATCTAAAATGAATCAAAATATGATCAGGGCTCCCTATATATAATGCGATTCGACATAAACGCCAAATTTATAAGAGCAAGTCCATATGATTGAGCCTGCAGTTTTTATTTTCCAGAAAAAACTTCATTATAAATTTGGCCTAATGTAGAGTGCCGTTATAAAGAGGGAGCACTGTAATTTGAGTAATAAAACAATCAAAAATATATCTATCAATATAAAAGTATTAATATGCAAGAATCAATTTTTTATGAAAAACAATTATGAATATTACTGGGCTTACGTTAATAAATTTACATGTTCTTTGCTATATTTTCAGCTTATATGTGTGTTCACAATCATTTTTCTCCATTTAATAATACGTGGCATGAGTTGCTTCAATTGGAAGGGAACAAATGCTCGATCTGTATCTCTGGCGCCATCTCAGAAAAACAAACATAAACCAATTCTATTTCATATAATTCCCCTCCCCCGCCCCACTTTGAATTTTTGAAAATTTTTTTTAGATTTTTGCATTGTCACCGACTTTACGTATGTGTATAAAATTTCAGCAAGATCGGACTAGTAGAAGTGGTTGAAATATTTATCTCAAGATTTCATCCACCAAGCATGACCCAAACGCTTAAAGTTATACAAGCATTGTAATAATAATAATAATAATAATAATAATAATAATAATAATAATAGTAACCTCGTGTCGTAAAAAAAACACCTGAGATTTTAAATACCAGATAAAATATCTCAATGGAATTGCCTTTTATTCTCAATGGCAAGATGGAGACTTTGGGAAAAGAAATAAAATAAATAAATGAATAAATAAGCATGCTGCAGATAAAATTCTCATCTTTATTTAAAGCATAATTGTTCTAAAAGGGATTGCTCAGAAGATTCCAAACAAGTATTCAGAAAAGTTTCCACCTCGAGATTGCCTTTGCTATTCTATTCACAAATACGGATGAAATGGGAATAAATAATTGCTCTAAATTTCATTCCTAAATAGATCATCAAAGAAAGACATGTTTGATAAATGAAATCTTCAAAGAAATATAAAAAAAATATTATTCTCCACATAAAATTTAAACTAAAACCCAAACTCTGGCTGTAATATAAACTCAATCCGATCAGGAATACATAAAACGGTTTACCTAAATTAACATTATACATACTTTCTGCAAGGGCCTGCTTTATCCAGTCCTCACTGCATCTTCTGCTCGCGCAGGATATCGTACCAGAGAGAAAGATATGGTCAGAACTAAGAAAACCACAAATAATTTGAATTAAAAAAATAATCAGTTTAATTCCCAACAACGATCAACGATCCCCGAATCTAAAACCAGAAACAAAAGGATAAAAAAGTCGTCCTAAGCTCTTACTTTGTTTTAAACGCCAGAAGCCAGAGTGCGTTACCTGCACAGGGTTGTCTTCGTGGTCAGCAGAGGCTGATGACATTAATTCAGGTCCACTTGATGTCATCAACGTCAGCTTGAGGATGGAGAAAAGCCAAGGACCAATCTCGTTCTGATGTTAACTATTGAATTAGTTACTTACAAGGGTTGTCTTCGATGACAATACCTCTTTAAAATATCTCGATTCTAAGGGTTAAATTAAAAGGAACTAAGTGACAGTTTATTAAGAGGAAAACACTATTAAGAAAAAAAGTAATTCAGAATGATCCGGTTAACCCAACTAGATTTTATTATTATCCTGGTATCTTTCCAATTATTTATCCAGGCTCGACGTTTCTATTTTTTCGAGCAGGTTGTAAGTCCATCATTTCTACTTTCTTCCTTGGCCTGTGATGACTTTTGTTGTTTGGTCTCAAAGAAAAGAAGTAAATAAATATTCTTCACATGAAATTCCCATCTTATCCAAAATGTAGCTGTACTGAAACTACAGTACTGGCCCGATTATAAGCTGCCCCCTTTGTAGCAAATTTATGGGGGAACTTCTGGGGGAAATTCCAATGAAAAATGCGAATGGCTCTTTATTTTATGTCAAATTAGTGGCCAATATTTGAAGGACTCGATAGTAAACCGCACCTCAAGTTTAAAAACCTTCAATGATGGGAAAAAGTGCGTCTTATAACCGGTCCAATACGGTAATCGCTGACAAGATTCCAAACGAGTGATCCAAAGATTTACAACATTTCAGGCAAAGCCAAAATTTGTACTGTTCAGTTTGTTTGAAAATGTATTTAATACAAGACAAAGCTAGAGTGGGCTCAAGGAGTCACCCTGGAAAATGCTCAGTTTTATCTATATTTTTTCAGTCATAATGATCAGTTTTTCACACAGCAGTGTTATGTTGAGAGACTACCTATTTCATCACTGAATCCATAAATACAAGGGACGATAACAATTATCTGTGGAATTATTTTTAATAATAAGCAAAAATAAAACTACACAACAAAGCTGCAGGATTTCACCTATTTTTCGACATATGCACCAAGTCTCTCGACACATTTCTCCCATCTTGGCACCAGTTTCAATACACCTCGTTCATAAAACCCCATTTTCTGGTTGTACAGCCAGCTGCATAAGGCGTATTTTACGCAAGGTCAGATGAAAGAAAGGTCTTACATTGCAAAGGGTTTGCTTTCCTAAGAGAAGAAGTGACGTCAAGGATACCAAATGCAAAAATAAACATTATGGAGAACATTATAAAAATAATATTATAATGAGACAATAATCATGCTTAGCGTAACGCTCGGTTATCGCGGTAGGTGGGGTCTTTATCTAGGGTTATTGAGAGTGGCTACGAAAATTTACCTACAAAGAAAACCTCCCCGGACACCTGTCTAATATTATCGAGGTTGCTTCTTAACAAATGAACGAAAATCTGCAAGGATATCTGACTTGTATACCACTAGGCTTTAATCTTCTGTTATACTAATCATTACAATCCTATCTTTTTCATTCAGCAATATTACAATCGGATTCATTTCTCTTTTAACGTTTATGTCTTTAAAGTTCCGCCTTTGTCCACACTCATCTATAGATCGGATCCCCATAATATATTTGTCTGTTAACGAATAAATAAAGATTTGATTCTACCTTGTCTTCCTTTTGCAACGTCCTTGCCTGTCAATAGTTCTCTTCAGGTCCATTTGTGACCTTTTTGCCTTAGTGGCCAGAAAATTAAAAAAAATAAATTAATTAATTATCAAAATTATCCCAGTAATCCATTTAACAAATTAAGCAAACAAGGAAATTCATCCAAAGATATTGCGAAGGCCATTGTGATTTTTTTAGAGTTCTTTTCTAGAAGTCGAACATTTTCTGGTTCCCAACCCTTTTATCTTGATTCGTCCGCTGCATTCACTAGAGTTCTTGCACAATACGAAAAAGTTAAGTTATCAGCTATTTTCTTTAGTTTTTCGTTTAAATTAAGGACTAATGTTAACTCTAGGCGTATACTTTATTCCTTTATTAACTATTTCAACAATCAATGCCTTAAATGGGGTCTCGCTCCGTGTACTAGGATTTCAGATAGACCGACTGGGGAAAACAGTTAAGTTAGAAGGCAGGGGGAAGTCGATGGGACTCCAAACATAAACCTAGTTTTACCTAGAAATGAAGGCGATTTGCATCCATCCACGAAGACGCGCTAATTTCTCCACATAGCCAGGCTTTTCCGTATTCCAACGCTCTTGACTGGTCCGGAGAACTCGTTCCATCCCACATTTTAGAAGCACTTTTGGATGGAGTTCTAGTTGAATTCCTCCTACAGAGAAAAACATAGAGAAGTAGTAGCTTGTGCCAAATCAAAATATTCATGGCCATAATATAAAACCTACATTACCGGATCGGGCAGCAGGACTATGTCGCATTTTTCACAGGTCATCTCAGGAATGTTTGGTCACCGAAGAGATTCCATATCATCTCTTTAAGCCTCAAAACGCTGTCCCTACGGCGAACAGTATTCGATTTCTTCCACTGGAAGCAGGATCCAATTCAGCAGGTAATTGGCTTGGTTTATTTTATTCTTCCTTTACTCTGGGTTCCCGAAATCAGAGGAGAAGCTAGACTTAATTGCATTTTTCGAGGCTTGCTTGGGCGCTAAACTTCCAACCCCCAAAAAACTGCGACTATCTCCGCCCATAGCAACAAAAACTTTTATTTTCATTCCATCTTCAAGCTCTCGCAACAATACCTAGACACGCCGTAAGTGTTATTTTCCGGACAACAATACTCACAGTGTTTTAAACATAAATTGGATTATTTTTATATTATTTTTTTACGACTTTTGGAATTTCAAAATCGCTTATTAACGCACCTTACTCTATTTAATAATCGCCATAATGTTTTCTTTTTCAGGTCCAAGACGAGTTAAATTTCCCATTCACTCGAAAGAAGCACAAGAAACGGGGATATCTCTCATAACAATTCATAAAAATTTTCACTGTAAACACAGAAATCTAAGAAATAAATTAGAGTCCTTGTCACGACCTTGTCAACAGTTTTAGTTAGTTAGGTATTTTTTGGGCATTACATTAGACTTCCACAATAATCAATCACAGACATAGAACAAGAAATTAATTTTAAGAATATCACAAGAATGGTCAATGAAAGGCTGTGGAAAAATTTTTCTGCTTTTCTATTTTCATCAATAATTTAAACATCTGGGGTGTGGCATGGGATAAACCCTCATTGACTATTCTTATGGGATTTTCTTTAATGAATATTACGCCTTAGGAAGGATAGTCCCAGCCTGCAGACTAGGCAACTACTCTAACCAAGCCTAAAGGACACGTAAATAAAGTAATGCTTTCACATCCGCAGTGGCGCAAGTTTCCTGGTTCGAATCCAGGCTATGGAATTTTCTTTTCTATAAGGGTCGTACAAATGAAAACGAAAATTATTTATTTTACCCAAAGTGTATACAAGGAATTTAGAAATACTCTCCAAATGCGTTAAAGCATTTATCCCACTGTGTAGCAAGGCATGTAATTCCTTTGTGGTTACGTGTGGAACCATTCCAAAACCTCTTCCTTCACTTCAACGTCCGACTGAAATCTGCGGCCTTTCAGATGTTTCTGAGATCCCCAAACACGTGAAAATCACATGGGGATAAGTCAGGGCTGTAAGGTGGATGCTGCATTGCTTCCCAGTTGAACTTTTTGAAGAGGTCTACCGTTGCTTTCGAGGTGTGAGAACGCGCGTTGTCGTGGAGAGGAAGCACCCCTTCTGTAAGAAGTCCAGGACGCTTGCATTTGATGGCTGCGCGCAGTGCCTTCAAAGGTTTTTCCATATCGTGCTGCGCTAACTGCGGTGCTTTTTTCAAGAAAGTCCAGTAAAATCGGGCCTTTGCGATCGAAGAACACGGTCAACATCATCTTCCCCGTGCTGTTTGTGATTGCTTTTGATTTTTTTGGGGTTTTTGTCGTTTGGACGAAGCGGTCACTCGCCGAGCTTCGAAGCGCGAGCTATCGCTCTTTCTCACGTGATGCAAAACTTGCAACCTATCTTTCAATTTGCACGTGGGGGTTTCTTAATAGTTGAAAACAAAAACTTACGATCCGACAAGTCGTCTTTTTTTCCCACACAAATTTTGGATTTCATTCGTAGGACCTTTATATTTTCATCAATAACTTTAGTTTGCTATAATTTTTACTATCAAAAATGAAGATTTAATTTTTTGCTTTATCTGAATGATTGTTGCAGCGATCCACTGCACGTACTGGTATTGCTTTGCTTTACTGTCCTAATTTTTTTTGGTGTCCTTGACATCACTGTGCAGAAAAGCACGCATTATGGGAAGAACTTTCCGAGACTTTATTCTTTTATTGACCTTGATTTTTACCTCTTCATCTGAACCTAAACGTTGCCCTCTTAGGAATTTCTTCATTGGTCCGTAGAGGTGATGATAGTCAGATGGTGTCAGGTCTAGACTATAAGGTGGATGTTTGAGCACTTCCTCAAGGATTTAGATTGATCCTTTCTAAAAATCTGCACCATCTGAAGATATTGTTACAGTTTAGACAATCAGAACCATACATCTTCAACATTTCCTTATGGATTTTACTCGTAATTTTTCGTTTGGCCAACAAAAAAAATGGACTACACGTCGCTGTTCTTCACAAGTTGATGATGCTAGCAAACACGCCATCTTTGCCAAGTAGTTAATGGTCCTAAGGCAATACCAGATCAAGCCATTGCTGTAAAAACACTGTCGGTAGGATGAAGTGATCTGAACCATAAAAAAATACACAACATACCTTGTCATATGATTAATCCATTGCATTTAATGCAACGCTGGAATAATTTCATTTTTCTGCTAGACACATTTTCAATGGCATTCCATGTTCCTCAACGTATCAGGGACAATGCTTTTCTTCAAACTTGGAAAGGCTTGTTCCAATAGACTTTACCCTATGCACTACTGCATCTTATTAAGGCGAGCGTTACTGCAGAATATTTGGAGCATCTTTCAAGTGAATCGCCCATCCTATTTCTTCTTAAAATAACATGAGCAAGAAGATAATACATAAAATGACATATCTAAATCAACACTATATACAGGGTGTTTATGAATTCCATTACCAGACTTGGAGAGGTGGTAGGGAAGGTCAAACTAACAACTATTCTGAATACCATTTTCCCCACAAAAACGTTGTAAACGAGTTAAAAAGGTGTAAAGATCCCGACCAACACCGGCAGAGCTGCATGCAAAGCAGGAAATTAGCAACGAAAGCAATTATTGGTGAATCATGACATTAGCAGCTGGGGTCAGTTTATTTGTTCAAATGCTGAAACAGTTATTACAACGTTACATTAAACAATTCCAGCAAATGTGGCTCAGTGGTTGCGTGTTCGCCTCTGATGCTCGACGACGCGGGTTCGATCCCGGCTGAGGACGACGAAGATTTTTTTCAGGGGGAAAATTCTGAGATCACGCGCGTACATCGGAAGGGAAGTAAAGCTGTTGGTCCCGTGTAGTCGTTTGCCGGCTGCACGTTAAAGAACCCTTGCGAGGCAGAATTTGTGGCCCCTGAAATGACCTTAGCAGTTCAAATGGACGTTAATACCAAACAAACCAAACCATAACGATTGATTCACATGCACTGCCTCGGGCGATCATCTGTTTCTTCCCAATCCCTATATGGCGGCGCGAAGGCACTGCTAGAGGGAAGGTCACTGCCAGTTTCTTCCTTTCATTTCTCTCTGCTTCAGTACTTTAGAGGCTTGCTGGTTAAATTTCCGGACTTTATAGCTCTATTAAAGAATCTTCCGGATTTTGGAACTCTACAGACGAATCTGCCATATTTTGGAGGCCTGAAGGTTATTATTAAGGATTTTGATGGCCTATTAAATAGTTTTCGGATTTTGGAGATCAATTATTAGTATTTTGAAGGTCTATTGATTAATTTTCCGGATTTTCGGAGACCACTTAGTTAATCTTTCGGATTTTGGAGCAGCAATTTTTAGATAATTTTTTATTTCTGTTAAATGGTGTTCCAGATTTTAAAGTTTTATTAATTCTATTTTAGCAGTGTATTGGTCAATCTTCTGGACTTTGGAGATCTATTAAACATTTTTGCGGATTTTGGAAATCTAATAAACTTTATTCCGTTATTTGGAAGCCAGTTTGTTAATTTTCCTTATTTTGGAAGCCTACTGGCAAATCTCCCGGATTTTGTAGGCCTCCTGGTTAATATTACGGATCTTGGTGGCCTATTATATAATATATGAATGGTTTCGCCATCTTTTCCCAGCTTCGTCAAGGTGATGGAATGAATAGCTGCTAAAAGATGGGGAAACCGGCTGTGAAATAAATTTCAAGAAAATGTATTGCAAAGCCTCCTTATTTCATTTATCTAATACCGATACAAAGACCTCGAACTGTATAGATCATATCTATTATATTTTCTTCCGGATTTTGGAAGTTTAATAAAGTATCTTCCTTTATTTTGGACGTCTGTAGGTTATTATAACGGATTTTGAAGGCCTATTAAATAATTTTCCGGATTTTTGAGTTTAATTATTAGTAATTTGAAGGTCTATTTATTAATATTCCGGATTTTGGAGGCCACTTAGTTAATCTATCGGATTTTGGAACCCTTTTAAATAATCTTCCGAATTTTCGAATTCTGCAGAATGGTGTTCCGGATTTTAATGTTTTATAAATTGCATTTTATAAGTGTATTGGTTTTAACCATTGGCTTTTAGGAGGCCTAATAAACAATATTCCGGATTTTAAACACAGGTCAATTAATTTTTTTGATTTTGGAGGCCTGTTAAAAAACCTTGTGGGTTATTGATTTCTGTTAAGGAATCTTCTGCATTTAGAGTCCTTTTAATAGTATTTTAGAGGCCTGTTGGTTAACCTTTTCGATTTTAGAGGCCTAGTAGCGAATCTTCCGAATTGTGGAGGCCTGCTGGTTGATTTTCCGCATTTTAGAGATGTATTAAAAAATTTCCGGATTTTGGAAGTCTAATAAAGCATCTTTCGTGGTTTAAAAGCTTGTTGGTTAATATTATAGATTTTGGAGGCCTATTAAAACTTTTTCCGGATTTTGAATTTCTGCTAAGGGGTATTCGGATTTTGGAGTCCCATTATTAGTGTTCTGAAGGTTTATTGATTAATCTTTTTTAATTTTGAGGCCTAAGAAAATCTTCTGGATTTTGGAGACTTGTTGGGTAATCCTCCGGGTTTTGAAAGACTTAGCCCATAATATGGCGAATCTTGCGGAATTTGGAGGGCTCTTATTGAATCTTCCATATTTTGGAGGCCTGTTAGATATTCATCCGGATTGTGGTGGCTTGTTGGCAAACTCTTCCGGTGTTTGGAGATTTGTTGGTTAATCTTCCGAAATTTGGAGATCTATTAAATTTTTTTTTCCGGAATTTAAGTCTAATATAGGATCATCTTCTGTTAATTGAAGGCCTATTGGTTAATCTTTCGCATTTTGAAGAGCTATTGGCGAATCTTGCGGAAATTGGAGGCCTCTTTTTGAATCTTCAGTATTTTGACGGCTTGTTAGATATTCATCCGGTTTATGGAGGATACTTGGCAAATCTTCCGGAGTTTGGAGATCTATAAAAAAAATTCCGGAATTTGGAAGTCTAATTTAGGATCTTCTTCTGTTATTTAGAGGCCTCTTGGTTAATCTTTTGCATTTTAAAGGCTAATGGCGAATCTTCAGGGCATTGGAGTCCTCTTGTTTAAAATCTTCAGTACTTTAGAAGCCTGCTGGTTATTCTTCCGGATTTTGTAGATCTATTAAAGAATCTTCCGGTTTTTGGAACCTTATAGACGAATCTGCCATATTTTGGAGGCCTGTAGGTCATCATTACGGATTTTGAAGGCCTATTAACGAGTTTTCCAGATTTTGGAGTTCAATTATTAGTTTATTGAAGGTTTATTGATTAATCTTTCGGATTTTGGAGGCCATTTAGTTAATCTTTCGGATTTTGAAGCCCTTTTAGACAATCTTCTGGATTTTCTATTTCTGTTAAATGGTGTTCCGAATTTTAAAGTTTTATTAATTGCATTTCAGAAGTGTATTGGTTAATCTTCTGGAGTTTGGAGATCTATTAAAAATTTTTCCGGATTTTGGAAATCTAATAAAGTTTATTCCGTTATTTGGAGGCCTGTT
>JAHWFO010116709.1:0-20030 GCA_023313115.1 Rhysida immarginata
ACAGACCCACAAACATCCTTCTTTATATATATAGATAGATTGTACAGGATGTATGAGAAAGGTTCATCACATTTCAAAAATCTATATTTAAAAAAAAAAATGAAGATACAGAGATGGGCGGCATATTGAAATGTTTGTTGTAATCTTAAAGGCGACATATTGAAATGTTTGTAATATCCGAAAATGGCTTCGGTTTATTTGGAAATGGAATGCACATAAAAACTCCTCACATAAAAGTACAATAATTCTTCCTTTGAAAGTACTATGTCAGATTTGTATTTTGGAAGTTGGCTATTGGTTCATTTTAGGTGAGACACCTTGTATACTCGAAAAATGTTTCTTCTGTCCATCTCTTGTCAGGAGTCCTGACTCAGGACACTCCGTATTCTACATGCGCTTTATTCAAGTTAATTAGCATTAAAAATAACCATTAAATCTGAAACTAATTATTGTTGATGAGAAACGATTGCTGTAAAGATATTTATGGAATCTTTGAATATCTTATATGAACTTCCGAATACTTATTAGCAGTTTATAAGATGTAAAACATTAAAATCTGTAATAACTCTAGCGGTTCTGGATAGTAAAGCATAACTTTCAATTCAGTATTCCATTTATGGTGATGTATTAGTACGACATAATGTAATCACATTTATCCTCGATAATATTTTCAAGATGAAGATTAATTTTCATTATTTTGAATTTTTGGCTTTATATGATTGAATTCCACTGTTGAATAACGATGACTTATTCTCTGATATAGCACGATCCTGGGGAACTAATTATAATGTACATACCTCAAAGAATTTCATCTAGGCCAGTTTTTATTCTTTCTTAAAGTGGCACATTTCCGGTGAAAGGATAAAGTTTCGAATATGCATTGATATTTCACCAAGATGAACCCCAGTTATCGTAGACTAGGTGAGTTCCCATTCAAGCCCCACTGAGTTCGTGTTGGGACCATTACATTTTCCAACCATTTAGTACTTACGTATACCATTCTAAACGACAGGGAAAAGAATTTAAGAATAGATATCCAAACAACGTTTATATTTTTACATTTTATGTGTAGTTATTTCAGTATGTAATTAAAAATAATTTAATTGCTAACAGAAAAAAATTTATGTAAAAAAAATTATGGCTGAAGAATATTGAAAAAAATTCTTTTCTGGTTGATTGAAAATAAGATGATGTGTTGGTTCCAAATGATTTTTAAAATTCATTTTGAGAATTTTTTTTAGTTTCAAGTCTTTCTTAAATTCTTGCTCACAAATAATATCTTCATCTATTCGTTCGTATCTTTCAACAATTTTTTTTTTATTTCAATTCAAAACACTTGCAGGATGTTGAAAGGAGTAATTTTATTACCAAGAAATGATCGGGACGAGTAATTAATATTTGAAATGTTTCTTTTTTTTAGATCATTTACCTTTCCCTAAGCAAAAATTACTATGGTGTGGCTTGTGATCATTACGGTTTTTTCCCTTTTTTTTTTTTTTTTTTGTCAAATCTCTTTCCTCCTTCGATCAATTTTCCAGTTCATTAACGAAATCGAAACCGAAGTTCATAGCGTGCCATCTTTCGACATTTTTCTTAAGTTTTCAATAGAAAATTTTAATATAAAAATCATTTTAAATGCCACAGACGCATATTTAAGAAAAAACAAATTCGTTATATATCGGAAAAATATTTGGTTGTACTTTTAACTCTTAATATATATTCTGAAGTCTTCTATAAATTTTTAACTTTTGAGCTAATGGACCGAGCGCTTGGAAACAAATGGATCTTTAAATTATTCAAACTCTTAGAATTTTCTCTGAGAACATTTTCTTATCTGCCAGGCTTGTCTGGTTTGCCATGAAAATTTTACGATCTCTGTAATGATGCTACTCACTCTTTCACGTTTTCTGTACAATTAATTGTTTATAAACATTTGAACAAGAATGTTTACTTATAAGATTTGTTGTCTTTATGAATTTGATAATAGCCTGTAACTTAATGCTTGTCTGCATAAAACATGATAGTCTTGAAAGTGTAAGTTGCAATTTAGAATAAAGTAATTTACATCTAGCAGAAATTTTAAGTTCACTCTATTCAAAGCTATTAGAAGCAAACCTTTCTTCATTTGCTTCAACCTTTACATGAGTAATAAGTCAACAGAAAGATTAGGTTGAAATTAGTGTTAATTATCTTTATATGCTTTTATCTAAAACAAACTAGAAGCAAACAAGAAATGTGTATTTTTTAAAGTTTTTTTGCGTTCAAGGCGACTTAATGAACTAAGAAATTTTATCGATTCCTTCGTAATAAATATTTAAAAATGTAAGGCCCATTCTTTGTTTTCTATGTGCAATCTAATTGGCTAATTCCTGAGTTAATGTTGTGTGCTCTCTTTCCTATTAAACGTTAGAGATATTTGAACATTCTTTAGTCTGGCTGCCGTGATCATAAAGATTCCGATACAAAAATATTTTAAAGATATAGTATTTAAGATTTAATAACTTAGAAGTTCAATATCTTGAAATTGGTTTTTGAAATTTTAATTCAATCAAAATAAATGTTCTTATAAAATTTGAAATTCTATTATACAGGGTAAGTCAAAAGTCTATACCCTCCCGTACAATTTCAAAACTAGTGGAGATAGACTACAACAAATCTGTGCAGGCAACATACAGGAAGTTAGGTAGGAGTTAAACAATGGTGGTTCCAAATTTGACCTTTGACTTCGAATTTTGCACCTTGCAACTTCGTAACCGTTACAGGTAGAGAAAAATTTCCAATTGTACAGTTGTAGAGCTCAAAACTCTGATTTTAACAAAAAAAAGATTAAAAATAAGCGTAAAAATAAACCCACTACAACAAAATGAAATTTCAGTACTCAAGCTGTGGTGTGGACGATGGAATAACAACTTGATGGGACCTGCTTTCTACAAGGTCTCATTCCATAGAAACCCACTGATTTCCTGGTAACTGCTAGTTGATTTGAAGAGGTGAGTTGGTGTATGCTTTGTTATTGGTTATGTCGTAAAATTTCACCCAACCCACTGGAAGTTCTACACTGTTCAAGGATTTCAAACACACAAATTGTCTTAACATTTGTTAGGGAACTGAAAGGAGACACGTGAGAGAGACTACCCTATCTGTATCGTGCAATCATACTAATATCCTGCTCGTTTCCGGCTCATTAGAAGGGAGAACATTCTATTATTGCATCATATTGAACATATTGTTATATTATCACTACATCGGTTTCCATGGCAATAATACTTCCCCGGCGTTGATGTTGAAATATATGGCAAAAATAACTTCGATTAAACAACTCTCTTCTTGGGTGGCAGTGGATGTACACGATCGTTTGTGTCTGTGTGCTCTGCTATCCCAACAATCTGAGTGGGGTTATTCATTACTTAGTAATCTGTTTTGCAATTGCACTCTGCTCTCGGTGTCTTGAAGTAAAACTTGGCCATTCATCACTTTTTGTGGTCTAGCAGTCGCAGATTCTTCTTTTAACACGCTCAATACTCGTTCCCCACTTGCTCATCACTTGCTCAGTCGCAGCTGTGAGCTGCGAAACCAATACAACACCGAGCGAAGGGACTTCTTTCTCTGTCGTCTTTCTACTCTTTATATCTGCGACGGATACTCTGATTTAGTGAGGATCTGATACAAAGGTTTACAGTCCGCCTTCGACAAAATGTATGAGCGTTGGAAAAAGTGTGTATTTGCTAAAGGGCATTGCTTTTGGAGGCTAGAGTAGTTAAAATATGCTGTGTTCCATACTTCTTTTTTTCCGAAGCAAAATTAGGAAACTTTTTGAACCTACCTCGTATATCTATATCTTAGTCCCACTAACTGTGAAACAAAATCGAAATTCTCATGTGTTAGCTTTATCGTTTCAATTCGCCATAAGAAACAGTCCCTTTCTCTTTGGGTATTTGTTTTGTAAATCATCATGAAATTACTACTTGAATGTTATTTAAGAATAACTTGTTATATTTGTAACATGTTCAGATTCAGTTTGAAAATATAATTCATTAATAGCATTATGATGATTATTTCACAACTAAAAGCTAAATTGTATAGTTCTCACACAGCAAGGTGAAATGGAAGAGTTCACTTTGTCGCGCTCAATAGGTAGGGATAGGTAGGGAAATTTTGTTTAAATGCTCTAATTTTCTTAAATCCTGGCACTTCAACAATAGGCTGCAACGAGTGCTTGCTAGGAGGCTTGAGTGAAAAAAGCAGCCTCACAGATCGCGCATCAGGGTATAAAGTATACTATCTTTATGAAGCCTCTACCTATTGAGCGCGAATAAGTGAACTCTTCCATTTCACCTTACAGTGGGAGAACTCTACAGCTTACTTATTTGATTACCGCAGCGCCATATACAGGGTGAGGCATTTATCTTGAGACAACTGAATATCTCGGAAACTAAGCATTGTAGAAAAAAATGTCCAAAATCTAAAGTGAATTATTTCGCGGGGGAAATTCATTAGTTAACCTCCCCCCCCCCCATGTGAGGGGAGCTGGGGGGAGGGGGTAACTTTGAAATCTTAAATAGGAACCCCTATTTTCAATGGTTTTTTCAGATTGTACACAATATTCGAGAAATATTTTATTCTTCGTGTTTTTTCAATTGATCCAACTGTTTAGGAGGTAGAGACCCTGAAAGTGTGGAACTTTTAAAGTTTTGAATCCAATGTTATCGATGAGGACAAAGAGATAGAGAGTGGGTCTTACAGATATTCTTATTATAATTTTTAAGGGTCTTTAAGAATCCGAAGTCAGAATTTCAAAAATCTAATATTTTTCAATACACACGTATAGATTCTGTCTCCATAAAACTGTCGCTGGCCAGGTGGCCGAGAAGGGCTAGGGCGTAGGCTTTCTAGTTCTCGAACCCACCTGGTTCGAATCCCGCTGTGGGCATGGATGTTTTTGTTTGTCTCGGACTGCGTATAGATATAAATTGTTTAAAAGGCGCAAAATGGTCTTAGTAGTCGACACCAAAAATTCTAATAAACCAACCAACCAACCATAAAACTGTCACCCATTTTTCTTGAGTGACTCTTTCTAGCCCATTTTCTCAAAATCTTTCAAGGGTGTGATTAAAAAATTGCTTTTAGACTAATGTGGTGTTGCTCTACAGGGTAGCAATCGGAAATTTTTCTCCATCTTTAATATTTTTCGAGTTAGCAAATGGATGATTTTAAATTTGGGGGTCAAAGTCAAATTTGACTGTGGCATTGAAAATTCCCCACGCCCGTATTACTTAAAAACCACACTCATCAGATCTCGACTACCTGGCGGTTTTGAGATATCTGCCATGTTACCAGAATTTTGAGAAATATTCTCGAAAACGTTTTATATAAATTTTATCCCAAATATTTGGATCACCCTCTTCAAAATTTCATCTGTATTTCAAAACCAACACTTCCTTCAAGATTATCGTTTTCTACTATCTTCACAAGAGTTCATCTACATCCTCAATAGACTAAGTTTATTTCTACTATCAACAACATCTTCAATAGACTACATCGTTAAAGTTTTCTTCCATCTCACAAGTTTCTTCATCGTTTTTCAAGATTGGTGACTTTATTTTCTTGTTTTTATTAAATTTTATTTTGCGATTTTCCCCATTAAAAGGAGACTACCCACATTTAAATTTAAAATTAATCATTTAAACTCCTTAGATCAATAATAGTAAAAATATCGATCTAATAAATTTGTAATTTTCTTTACTCCCGAAAGTATAGATTCACCATTATTTATTTATCTTGAGGAGTTAAACGATGACGAATATGAAATGTATGAATTATAAAAAGCACTTCCAAAGTGTCTTTGATTTTTTTATTTGGCCGTCACGGTTTTCAATGAATATATGAATTTTAATAACTCTTCTTCGGAGTTTGAAAAAAAAATTATTTCTAATTTAGAAGCGGTTATTAAATTTTTATTCTAAGCCTCGCGGGGTTTGGATATCTATATTTTATTTTCCTAATCCAAAAATGGAAGAAAAAGATTCCTTTCCCATGATTTATTGGCATGACGACTGCAACTCGATTTACGTCAATCATTCATAATTTATTCCTCTGTCTGAAGTTATTCAAAGACTTATTATCGATCTCGGTAGAGTCACTTTATAGGAAGAGTACCGCATTTGAGTGAACTATGCCGCCAGGCTTCTGATTGGCTTTTCGGTATCACGTGGCATAATCGCAGCCATTTTGAGTTTTCCCGGATGAATGCTTGCTAATCGTTTCTATGTACAGTCATCAAAGGGAAATAATCCACACTTGAATTTTACTCGTTAAGTTTTACCGTTTCAATATTAATTTATTTTTAATAATTTAATAATACATTTAGAGTTAACATTATTAAGATTATTAAATTTAAATAATTATAATAGCTATTAAAACAACACATTAGCATGAAATGTAATATTAAGTATTAAACTCGTGTAGATTATTTCCTTTAGTTGAGTGTACTTCAGTGAGATTTGAAACTTACTTGGGAGCACTTGAGACTTTAATCAACAAATAGTAAGTTTCAATCGATAAACAGAAACTATTTTATCGATAGCAGTTGCCTGTATTAATAATAAACAAAGTTTTCTAAAGTTTAGAGATGAATAATTTCGTCAATTAGCTTTTGCTTTATCCGGGCCATTATGCCAAATTGGTGCGCGGTAAACTGCACTAAATCCAGCAGAAAAGGGAAATTAATGTTTTACATTCCAGCTGGGAAGAACAAATTTGAAATTTGAAATATCAAATTTGTTTATCCATGCCCACGGCGGGATTCGAGCCTACGCCCCAGCCCTCTCGGCCACCGGGCCGGCCCTGTCCACTCTAAATGAAATATATCATTGAGATTTAATTTAAGCAGTCCAAAAACGATGTGAAAATGAAAAAGAAAAAAATAAATATTAACTTGTCTATTTTTTTTAAATTTCAAATTCATAAATACCATGTAAAACCTAAAATTCTTTCTACATTCATTTGAATTAAATATTAAATTTATGAAATTTTATAAGTTAACGAAATACAGATTATATTTTGTTATTGATGACCAAAAAAAAAAAAGAAGTGATGTAACAATTTAATTTGAGCAGTAGAGTTATCTTTTATTTTTACTACGTTAAATATATTAAAAAACCTATTTATCATGTATTAAGTGAATTTACAAATCGTAAAATATTACATCAAAACATTTTACTCGAAATGCGGCGTGAATACTTTGAAAAAATGTTCACAAAACAACGTAATCTCCATACTGCCCTTTGTATGCAGAGAAGAATTAAACTCAAAACGGCGTCGCTCAAGACGATTGCGATACTCTTCTTATAAAGTGACTCTAGATCTCGGGGGCCTTGGTTGCCATCTGGAGAGAAATATCCGAACATCATTCCAGAAAAAATGTCGTTGTGCTATTAAATTATGAGTAGCATTTGAATATTTCACATGCTTCCATAATATTTATTAAATATAATTAATATTGTATTAGATAGACCGCACGGAGAGAAATTTTTTGTTGTGATAACCTTATCTATGGTCACTGTAACAATATTTTATGGTTAATCCTGCCCCATCAATATTTATTATTGTGTGGACAAAACCGTTTTGATAGTGTGTTTTGATCAGAGAACAATTCTTTTTATTAATCTCATCCAATAAATATTGTTGTCAGAATAATAGTCTTTTGTTACCACACTAATACACTACTGCTAGAGCAACGATTTTTCCTTGCATGGATAATGGATATTGATGACACATCAATAGTTTTCTGCTCCTACACCAATAGAGCTATGGGCTCTTTTATTTTCATGATAATACTGGATATTGATAACGCATCAATAGTTTTCTGCTCCTATAGCAATAGAGCTATGGACTCTTTTACAGTTTATATTTACATGATACCTTATTAAAATTAGTCTATATGTTTTGTTTTTTGAAAACAAATATATATACAGGGTATGTTAGTAGTATCAAGTTTATTTCATGAATTAATACTTGTAACATAAATGAATAATTCTATTTCTCTTTTTGTGCACACCATTAGTTTTAAAAAAAGGCTGTTGGAGCCAGAGCTGGTGATAATGCTCCAGCATACACCCTTTAGATAGTCAGTAATCAGGACGCACAGGAACCTATGCCTTAAGAAACAAGCAGCTCTTAACAGATTGCATTATGCCTAGAAAAAAGGAAATTTAATGACCACAGCAAACTATAGCAAATTCCTTCAACAAACCTCCTTTCGGGAAGGCACAGCATTCTATTTGCACCCCTCTGAAATTGATTAACATTAAAAATAACCAGTAAGGAATACAAACTGTTGTTCATCGGAGTCGATTAGTGGAAAATTTTTCTATGAAATTCATTAACTATTTATGACACTATCCGAATAACCCATGAATCATATAGCTAAAATTAACTAAAGAGGATAAAAACGGAAATTCTCGAGCGCTTTTCGCGACATCTAGTGAGTGAAATTTATAACTGTGATCTGCTAGTAAATGTGAAATCAGATTTATGGAAAAAATTATAATAATTTTCATACAACTTCAAAAAGCCGACCATCATTGTTTCCAACAAACGAAAAACACAAACGAAAATTATTAACATCCAAGATGGAGACAATGAAATGGTGTGGTTAGGTGACCTTTCCGCTTCCAGACCTTGTTATCTCGTTGACCTCGTCGACAGAGCGAGTGACGTAATTTCTCGACCAATCAACAAGTAGATTATGATCAGCAACTTCCGATATTGCTACATGGGCATCCGTATATTGATGACAGAACAATATATGAAATAGTCATCTTCCGATATTGGTGCTGCATCAATATTTAGTTGACACTACATAAAAAAACTACATATTAATAGTGAATTGTAATGGTGACAATTTGATAGTGTAGTAAGATCAAAGTTTATTCATGACTAGCTGATATACCCGGCGTTGCTCAGGCTCTTTTTTGATGAAAGTTTGCAATATCTGAATGGGAATATTACAGTAAAAATTTACACCTTAAAACAGTAAAAATTCATACAGAAAAACCGAAAAAAAATCTATTAAAATGTTCCCAATGGATGGCCCTCTAACAGTCCTCCCCGGTTCGTGTTGAAATGTTGTGTATAGCTGAGCGAGTTTACCATAGTGCCGAAGAAACAATGTGTGGAATAATGTGTATGGCTACGAAAGTGGGAGGAAATAGAATGAAAATGAAACAATAGTTTGATCTGACGTTTTTTCAGCCCTGGCTATGGCTGTAGCTCTTCTATTTTGTGTGACCTGACCTTTAAAAATTCATTTGTTTATCTAAAAATTCAACAATACCAAAATTCTCTTCTTGGATGGCGATGGATGTACATGATTGTTTGTGTCTGTGTACTCTGCAATTCCAACAATTGATAAACTGTTAGGATATAAAGAAATTAAACTGGAGCAATCGCCAAGCATCAGGTAAATGATATTAATTAGAAAAATGGATGGAAAAATTCTGCGACTTGGATTCGAACCAGGAACCGCGACTGTCGACACCTCTAGTAACTGGGCTATCGCAGGCACGTGAACAGCCATGCTGTTCTTAAAGACAACCAAGTAACCTTTACTGGTGTTTGCTCCAGTTTAATTTCTTTATTTCTTATTGTGTGTTCATCAAACTTTCTGATGGTTTGGATAGGAGAAATTCACGAAATTTCATGTAGACAGTGACCTTCTTCTTGCTTTGAAGATCAAATTTGCAAATTTCATCAAGATTGGAATTAAACTAAAGATTTATATAAGAAAGAAACACACATGGACCTATCTGTTCGCGTATGCATTTCAAAATGGCTAGGCCAATCTTGATGAAATTTTTCATGGTAATTCCGATGGACCCTGGGAAGGTTTTAGGTACGTCATGGTGGAGATATCGCGCTTCATGGATAGCACACTCTACAATTCGTTACCTCCTTCCCTAAAAGAGGTTAATATGGTTAATTATGTAGTGCCACACCAGTAAATGTGTTACGTTTGTAGTGCAACACCAGTTAATGTGTTAACAAATTTTCAGTCCCCCTTTCCCCCTCCTTAGGGGTTGGTTTCCCCTATTCTTATTGTTTTTAAACCACCCCTGTATTACAGGAAACAAAACAAAACAAAAAAATTATTCAAATCGGTCAAGCCGTTTTTGACTTTTAGCGAGACTAACGAACAGCAATTGATTTTTATATACCGGGTGTTTCAAAAATGACCGGTATACCGGTATATTTGAAAAATCAATAAAAACTAAATGGGCAGCGATAGAAATACACCGTTTGTTGCAATATGCTTGGGACAACAGTAAATTTTCAGGCAGACAAACTTTCGAAATTAGTTCACGGTGTATTTCTATCGCTGCCCGTTTAGATTTTTCAAATATACCGGTCATTTTTGAAACACCCGGTAATAGATTACCTTCATAGATGAATTCAGAGAATTAATGAACTTTGTCTACAGCCTCATCAACATCTTTCACCACCATGTAATTGTTTCAATAGAATTGTATTCAGTCAAAGAGCGTGGAGTCATGTCCTGAATGTGGTTGTTCATATTAACAGTACCAGTTTAGCAGCAAGGATTGCTCTCTCACACAATCAGTTGAGATCTTTATAATTTTTTAATATTCAGGGTGAATTTTAAGTACACCGACAAACTGCAGGGAACGGTTCCTGACTGTAAATGGAGCTAAACAGGTCATATTAACATGAGTTCAGAAACACGGTAGAAGGCACGATGGAGCGCATTATTCGCCAACACCTTAACAACATCTTCCCCGATGTTGGATAGGACGCGGAGGCTCTGTAGAATGCCTTGCTCGATTACCGGACTTAACCCCCCCCCCCCCTGGATTTTTACTTCTAGGGGCATCTGAATAGCCATGTCCTATGTGCCTATCGAATTCCACACACACCGTCCATTTCTGGACATATGCCGCCTTTTATACTCCATTTCCAGTCAGGAACCCCTCCCTATAGTTTGTCGGTGTACTTAAAATTCACTCTGTATTTAGATAAACATTATCTATAACTTCAATAAAAGAAGTTACTACAAAAAAGGAAATTTCTTACATCTTTCCAAAGATTTTAATAAAAAAAGAAATAATAATGATTTTTATTTATTTATATATAAATTTATTTATTTAATTATTTATTTATTTATTTATTACATTTTATAATTATCCCCCTTGAATCATTAAGGCAAGCATCGTAGCTGACGAAAACCACCCTGGCAGTGAAAAGTCACCTGATCTTTTTAGTGGAAGCAACAATGTAACCTTCATTGTTTCTAACAAACAAAAAAATGCTGATTGCTAAAATCCAAGATCGAAATGAAGATTACATTGTTGCTTGGACTAAGATGATCAGGTGACTTTTCACTGCCTGGGCCTGTCATTTTCGTCGTCATGTATTAATTTCATCAACCATTGTTGACGCAACATATAAACACGACCAGCCGATTGTTGAAGCAAACACCACGGGCGGATTGTTCACACATGCAAGCAAACAAACATAAATCAAGTCTATTTCATATTTTCAATCCCTTTTTCCTCCCCTTAGGGGTTGGTTTCCCCTATTCTTATTGTTTTTAAACCACCCCTGTATTACAGGAAACAATACAAAAAAAAAATTATTCAAATCGGTCAAGCCGTTTTTGAGTTTTAGCGAGACTAACGAACAGCAATTCATTTATCAGCAAATGCATCAAATTGTATTTTTGTTTCAACAATCAAGCACTCATCAACTCCCTTATTGTTGCTACATCCAAAGCATTTCTCTCCGTGCGTAGATGTTTATTCGCACTTTTTTTAAAATTTATAAGAAACTTAAATTTGCCTACTTTTAATTTTACATTAAATATTAAACGCATGCTTGATTGATTTTTATTGGTATTTAAAGGCATGTTATTAAAATGATATTTGACTGGTTCATAAATTTCCACCCAAGAATCATTTGTTTTAATCCTTCGCTCTGCTGTTTCACGTTTCCGTTCACACTAGTTCTCTCATACTTCCATAAAAATAAAATAAGATATGACCAGAATTACTTTTTTAAATAAATATTACTTGAATGATCCTTCTACAAAATTAAGATCCATGATTTATAGGTTCCATTATCAGTTTTCTTTGAAAGATGACTTTCTTATCCAATGCGAAATACGCAATTCATTTACTATTAAGAAGATTCAACGGAAACTATGAATGAAAAATCCTTTAAAAATCAATGATACTAGCTTTCCACAAATATTTTTAATAACAAAAGAATGCGCATTTCGAAGACTGTTATCATCTTCAGGCTGAATACTGATTTAGAATCCACAAGTCTAGTGTATCGGTGTTTTGAGTGGAACTGAAACATAGTTTCCATAATCTCACCCTTCATAAACATATCTACTGCTTAGAATCACGTTGTTCTAACTCCATTTTAGAAAACTTTTCAGTGGAGTAGAATTAACGTGTGAATCATCAGCTGGACTTTGTTTATTGGTCAAATAACACCAAAATTGCACACAATATATTGTGTATATATAAACATAAAGATATAAACATAAATAAATAATAAATAAAAATATTATTTTATAGAATTGGTTTCCATTATCAACATAAAAATGAAGAAAAATTTAAAAAATATAATTGAATATAGAACGAAATTTGAGGAGAATATTGTTTTTCCTGTTTAATTTTGTTCTAATGATATGAAGTAATGAAAATTACAATCCACATTTCATTTTGAACAATTTATTGGCACACTTGATGCTTACACTTTTGCCATTTGATATAATACCGATAATAACTTCTCTTAACCCTTAAATATGCACAGAATGGGGTCTATTGTAAAAACCTATACTTTCTTCAAAACAGAATTCCAAAAGAAGTCATTTGTACGTGAAAACAATCTGTAGAACAGTGCCTTTATGTTCGAACAAAAAATAATTTGAGGGAGTTAGAATAATATGGAGTCCTTTATTTATATGGTTTTTAATGGTAGAATTATTATTTTCACAGCTTATATGTTTGGTAAATAGGAGTTAGAACGATGTTTGAAAAAAAATCTCAATTATCACAAAAAATGTTAGTACAACCTGCTTGTAAGCAGTCGATATACCAAAGGAATTACACTGATAGACGAGAAGCCTGATGTATCCAGAAAGCTAATTCATGTTATGAAGTACGAAATTATCTCTTCTTGGTGGAGGGTAATTTGATTGAGCTAGAAGCATATCTCTAATATAGTTAGTAGCTACGAAAACCTAAGAAATTCAGTAAACTAGAAAGATAACCATATCAATGTCATCGAAATTGACATGATTTGGACTACGGTGCCTTTTTCTATGCAGGGAATGACCGAGGGAAATTCATTACTACGATTTTCAACAATGGGTAGCATGGACTCCATAAGCCCTTGAACATGTTTTCCAGTACAGGTCATATTGAAGTCAAGATGTAATTGCGAGTGGTTTTACGATCCATTTGTGCAATATTCCGTAGGGTAATGTTCTGGAAATAACCTGCTAGGGGTTATTCCTGCTTAACCCAAATGAACAAATACAAAAATAATTTCAAAATCATAGAAAAACAATAAACAAAAAATCGGTTTATAAATACGGAAATATCGATGAACATACATAAAAAAAAATACATACAGACGAACATACAACCTCCTCCTTTTTGAAATCGGTTAAAAATAAAATGTAAAATCATCTAATTAAAAAGGTACGTGGAATTACAGTCATAAAATATATATAAATTTTCATACGCATGACTGTTCCCTGGATTACTAAATTATTATTATATTATGAATCACTTTATTTTTATGAGAAGACAACTTGAAAGGTGTTTTAGGAGAAAATTTACTGGAGTTTCTTCTATTTCATTTTGCAAATTGTGACCCAGATGGGCATGCTATACGGTAGGATGATGCGAACCTTGAATATCAGTAGTTTATTATCAATATTAAGGGCACTATTTCGACCTAGCAGAGCAAGTAAGCTGAACTTGGCGCTTTTGGCCTTGTTCATCGCACAAGCTGCATGTTGAGTCAAGTTCTGAATATTGATTCCAAAGTCTCTATAATTATCAACCCATTCCTCCCTTATAACTTCAAAGAGTCAAGATATTCTTTCTCTTCTTGGTGAAAATCATCGTCTTGCACTTGTCAACATTCAGTTTTAACTTTCATTTGCTAAACTAAATTTCACTTTCTTGAAGGGCTGTTTCAAACGCGACACAACAACATTAGATTAGCGTGCCCATGTCAGCATAGCAATATCATCGCATGAAAAAACAATTTACAGTAAGGAAGATCCGAAAAGTCATGTATATAGTAGTTGACAAAAACCTGGCCCCAGCACTGAGCTTGACACGAGCTGTTACATTAAAGTACTAGATAAATTATCCTGAACTCTGATCTGAAAAGACATGTGATCAGAAAAAAGTGAACTAGACCAATTAAATCAAGTAGGATTCCATCATTGCCGTTTTTTTAAAATTTGATAATTACCGCCAAAAATGAATGTTTACAGTGGATTGACAAATACAGTGGAATAAAGTGGGTTGACAAATTAATATGGACAGTATGTCATTCGAAAGCGAAAGTATTCATCTACACGCTAGTGTTTTTCGATTTTAGGGTTGATTTAATTTTTTTTTTTACCTTTTTCAAGCGCTGAAATTGAAATGTCAAATTGAAAAAGTGAGCATTTTCGACACTTATTGCTATTCACTTTCAATCGTGACTGGAAAGGTGCAAAAGCCGTCAAATCTGCTCGCGAGATTTGTGCTGCGTACAGAGAAGATGCTATTCCATAAGCAATAGATGATGATTTTCACGCGTCAAAAACAGAGATTTCAATCTTAAGAATGCCGTACGTTCCGGTCGCCCCTATGAGTTTGATGAAGATCGATTGAAGCGGCTTTTCTAGGAAGAGCGGCGGCAATCGAGAATGCATTATTGATTAAATTGCTTTACTGTTTTTGGTTAAAGTTTTTTAAAGTTTTTTTAAAGTTTTTTTTTTAATTTGATAAAAACTACAATGACTAAGGTCCCAATAAATAAGGTCTTCGTGCCGTGCCTGATCAAAGGCTTTATGAACATCTAAGAAGATGACGCCGCAGCATATAGAGAGAATAAGGGGAGTCTAGACGATTCTCCTCCAAGTTTGGAGCTAGTAGGTATGGTTCGCCCAAATCTAAATTATTCATCATGGATAAGATTATTGGATTCACAAGACTGTCTCTCTCCAAGACATTAAAAATAGAAAACATCAAGCCGATGGCATATAGCTTACTGGGTTTGCAGGATTTTGTCCGGGCTAAGGGATACTTAGAACAACAGCCTGTTTCCAAGTATCCTGAAGGTAACAGCTAACTCAGCAGTCATTGATAATTTTAGTAATATCAACAATTATATTTTACGGCATATTCTTCAAGGCACCGTTTTTAATAGATTCTTTACCTGCTGCCTTCTTATTATTGAGTTTCTTTATAGAATTTTGAATTTCTATCTCTTTGTATATGATGTTGGTCACATGATGGTGAGTATTGTAATACACCGTTTTACCATTTCGGATATCTGTAGTCCTTCCGAACGATCACTATACAGACGACAGAATAGGCTTCGCTCACACATTTTCGCGAAACAAATGGCATTAATTTAGCAGTGGAATATGAATAAGACATTCGTACCCGTATTAAATGCTGATGTTCACAGCACCATATCATCAATTTGACTGATGTATCAAATTTTTATACAGTTTCAGAGCTGTGGGGACGCCCCCCCGCGAATATATGCATTTCCGGACATATGTTCACTGGGCATTCTTTTGTTCCTTATCCAGTCAGTAAGCTCCTCCCAAAGTTTGCACAGACAATTAAAGGAACCCTGTGTATACAGTGAAAACTCTCTAAAACTCCCTATATCAAGGGACCGAGCAATTTCTTTCCTTATAGAGAATTTTCATTATATAGAGTGAGGGGGGAATATAAAGAATTTTAAAGAAAAATTTTCACTGATTGAAGCAAAACATATATATATGTACCAACCTTTTGCATCTTAAGCACTAATACAATTACACTGTATTTAATATAGAGTTGGTTTGGTTTGCTTGGTATTAACGTCCCTTTCAACTGCTATGGCCATTTCAGGACGGCGTTATAGGGGCCGCAAATTTTGCCTCGCAAGGGTTCTTAAACGTGCAGTCGGCAAACGACTACACGGGACCAACATCTTTACTTCCCTTCCGAAGGAAGTGCGTGAACTCAGGATTTACCCCTGAAAAATCCTCGTCGTCCTCGGCCGGGATCGAACCCGCGTACTCGGGCATCAGAGGCGATCTCGCAACCACTGAGCCACCGAGGCCGATTTAATATAGAGTACACAGTCAATCAAGAGTCCCAGTCGCTGTTTATGGAACCACGACACAATGGCTCGGCCCAAGTCTTCAAATTTCGGCTTCTTAAATACTTAAAAGAATTGCCCCCATTTCAGCCTGCATTTATTCTTCTTGCTCTACCAATAGTAGGCACGCTAGATGAACTGAATCCTAACCGTGGTCCAACATCACTTTTCTTTTCGCCCTTTTCTCTTTTCTTTTCACCTTCGGTAGTACGTATTAAAGTCACTTCTTCTACACACAAAAGTTTTTTTTACTAGCCATATTCACTGATGGAATGTTGACTTACGACTAATGATGTGGCTGATAATACGACTGACAAAAGTTAATTGTCTAACAACTAAACCAACATAGGTGCATTTAATAAAGGTTTCTCAGTAAATCCACGTATAAATATGGCATCGAACGCCGTTGAATGGGATTTTTTTTTTTGCTTCGTTATAGAAAGCGACCATTTCGTTATTGAGAGTGAATCAATGCATGGGTTTTAAATCAAACCAACCATGTTCAAGTAATGTTTACGTTATAGAGTGTTTTACGTTATAAGGAGTTTCGTTAAAGAAAGTTTTCACTGTATATACATACTGTAGCACCCAAGAAAAAATTTTTAGCACAAAGATAATGTTGAGTATAGTTTTTATTGTTACATTCTAAAATTTAATTTTCTTGGATGCTATAACGGACACTGACGATGTATTCATGAATGGTGAGTGCCTCTCCTCCTCTTCAAGTATGTGTTGAAGCTGTATTTCCGGAGTCCGAAAAAACCCTCTACCTGGAAAATAAATAAATTTAGAAATGAAAAGACATGTGAATTCGCTTCGGTAATGCTTTGAAACGATATATGATTGTGTATGGAGATAACAATGCTATTTATGGAAGTAATAATGACCTAACTGGGATGGAAAACAATAGACCATCTCTAGGAAGAATGAGGCATTGTTGTTGTCAGTAACTAGGCGACGGATGGATTACTTTGTTTTGTTTTGTTTTTTTGCTTGAAGAGGTTGACAAGAAATGATTGGGAACGAGAGGGAACGAACGAGTCGGAGCCTCTGGCTAAGACGTCCTACATCCTAGGATGTCCAATCCCAACTTCGAAGAAATAAACTTTAAGGTGGAAGTAAAGAAAAAAACGAAGGTAAATTTCTACTATCTGACCAAAACCGCAAGCTGTTCATTTTAATTGTTGCCACGCGTTTTCTTTCCCGTCGATTGTTCAGGAAGCTGCGGTTTTTTTTTTCAGATTACGTGACCAAGCCCAAAAGTAGTTCCAGTGATGAACGACCCGCCGTAGATTGAGAGAGGTTACCTAAGGAAAAAACTTACTACCTTTAAATTTGACAAACTTTTACCACTCTCATTCAATGAGGCTCATTGGTCACTGTTTTCCGTTGCTCGAACGCCTTCGGCGTTCTGTCTACGACGTCCCCCTCCGGGGGTAAATAACTGATATATACCTCAACCTATTTGGTTACAGCGGGCAGTTGGTTTCCCCTCGGCCGGTTACAGGAGGCTAATGATCCGTATTTTTTAGTGGTCACAGAAATGGCTGCCAGAAGGTTACGGGACCTCATTTTATGGTTAAAACTAAGTTAACCCAACCTTAGTTAACCTAACCCAACACAGAACGCTCAAAAAATGCTGGCTTACCTTTAAGACATGATTCCTTTCGACAATGGCTAATTATCCACAAATCAGAAAAAAGAAAATCAGAAATCCACAAATAGCTCGAAACCACCGCGATATGCTAATTATGTGTGGTTGCGATGGCAACAGCTACTGCAAGACGGGGAAAACCGGCAAAAACACGCCCTCCAACGCCTAAATCCAGAAACAAGACACTTCACAAACAAAGACAATAAAAGTCCGCCACCAGAAACACCAAATATGTGATATCACTTCGTGCCAAACATAAGAAACATCACAGCCAGCAGCAACAGTAAAATCACCCAACAATTGAATTTGAAAGGAGGAAAAACGCAGGAGCAACAATTGAATTGAACAGCTTGCGATTTTGATCAGATAGTAGAAATTAACCAAAACGGGACTAAATGGGTGTGGTTGTTAGACGATGTGGCCACGTAGGAAGAAAACTTGGCCAAATGGAACGCAAGGGATACTACTGATGGCGGACGCAGAACGGGTTGAACGATCACACGTGCGTTCATTGTATTCGCATCCTCTCGCAAATATATCCGATACGGATTAGTATTTTTGCCATTGTCGAATTTTACAACCTTCACTCTCTTGGATATTTTTATGATTTTTTTTAGTGTACTCTGCTCAAGATGGAACGTCGAAGCAGCCAGATACTTGCCGGGGAGGCTTCCATGGATCATTGCCATGAGAAATCTGAAAAAGAAAAGATAGGGAACAGGTCATATATAGCGAATAAGTTTACGGGTCTTGGAAAGTTAGAGATCTTAGAGTCGCGGTTATGAATTTTAAAGACTTGCTCACTGATGTATAATGTAACCGAAAACAGGAGCTTGGTGCTCCAGCTAATAAATAAAAACCCAAGGTAAATTTGTTCGAATTTACTGCTTCCAATTGTTATTTAAAAGCATAAAGTGATGCGATTTCGTTATTACCAGAGAACTCATTTATGGCATTGAATCAAACCTGTCTCACCTCCTTTAGCAACCGATATTGAATTGGTCATAATATGCCAGATAAATAGTAAGATAGGAAGCGGATCCACCCCAGTAGCTCCACTTCTCTGTTTTGGGGATGTAAGCGGAACGCCGTAGATACCATATCAAATTGTTTGGGAAAAATTAACCTTTACAGTCCATACATCACTGTATATACAAGAACCAACTAGCAAAGGTTACGATCAGTATTTTTACGAGCTGTAGTTATTTATAGAAAAATAAAACCTGTTGCTCTTTTTCTATATAATACCTACACTGTGTCACGTGGATAAAGCAGAGTAAGTAACAAGAGGAGGGAACGATAAAAATAAGATTGAAAAATATTTTATTGACTTATTAAAATATTTTTCTTAAAGAAAATAGTAATATTTCAAAGTTCTTGAAATCAAATTAAATAAAGTTATTGCAGTGGAAGTTGTTTAATTTATTCAAAGTTCAAATAGGTAATAATGCAGTTCCTGGTAAGTAACTAATAGATCGGTACGCGTCATCAATCATGGTCAGGTAAGTATGAGTCGGGAAAGTCTCTCTCAGATGACATAGTCCGGTAATGACGTAAGCTGGCTAGCTGAATTGATGTAGTAGTGGTATAGTGGCTAGAAGAAGCCACTATAGTAGTGGATGAGTTGCTTGTCTCCAGTTAACAAGGCCTCGCCTTGGCAAGACTAGCAAGGGTAGAACTCGTGCTGACCGCTGAATCCAAGTCTCGAAGCGACGGCAGCTCGTTGACCTTGTAGAGGAGGGTCGAACTCGTAGATGAGATCAATGATACGTAATGGGATGCTGTATCAGATCTGACGAATATCTCGATGAGGAAGAATACGCACAATAATATTTTAGAGGCTTATATGTAGACTAGAAGAGGTACCCGGCGTTGCCCGGGATAATTACACTTGCACAAACTTTTCCTTTCATTGATAGTCATGAGATATATATTGTTGGTTCATGCAGTGTGTTTGTGAATT
>JAHWFO010116763.1:0-11713 GCA_023313115.1 Rhysida immarginata
CATGGTGTTTGTATATTTTTTATACAGAAATATTCATGTTTACTTCGCTATTAAAAAAAAGAAAATGTTTTGTTCTATTTATTATTACCAAAAATAATGCCAATCTTTCACATTAGTGTTTTAATTGTATACTTTCCACCTTAAATCCAAGCCTTCGTTATAATATTTAATAAAATCCATAATAACTTTAATATAAGTTTATAATATAATAATCTATAACAATAAAGATTGAAATGCATTGCTCAGTAAAAAAGTATTGCAAAAATTCAGAACATAAATGAATCTTCGTTAAAATGCAGAACTGCTTCATTCATATTCATTGATCTTATTTTATAATACAAGATCCTGAGACTTTGTGGCTTTTCATCCGAGCGATTACATTTTCCCTGTGACATTATGTCCGACATCCGAGTAACCTAATGACTTAATCGGGAGAGGGTTCATAACAATTGTAAAAATTTACAATTTAATAATTTTTAAATAGATTTTCTGCAAGAAAGCATCAGTAAAAACATGAAAGATATATAAAATTTTCGTTCCTAGCAATAGCGTAGTTAGTATACGTTAATCCGAGGATTTTCAGCTTGTAAATTTTATTTTTCTATTATTATACTCTATTAAAATTAGTTATTTTTATTTAAAATAGTATTTCTATTAAAAATAGTTATTTTTAAGCAACAATATTATATACCATAAGTAATAAGAAAGAAAAATGTTTTTGATTGTTTTTATCATTTGTTTCAGAAACCAATCAAATTTAGCAAGTAGAAGTATTGGGATAAGAAGGGCTATAGGAAATGTATAAAACTCTACTGTAGAGTTATTTCGTACAAATTTTTAATTTCTTTTGTAAATAAAATTTGTATTCATTCAACATGCATTTTTTATTCCTTCTTTATATCTTTCATTTATTTTTGTTACCTTGCCATTAATGATTTCAAAAAAATAATAATAATGCAATTACAATAATAATAATAAAATAAATAAATGAAAAAAATATATATATTAAAGACAAAAGAGATGAATATATTTTAGTTATTACATGAATATAAGTTAGTATATTTACGATCGGCATTAAATTACATAAAAAACGAGTGATTTTCGAGAATTTTAATAAGCAGTGAGTGAGCCTACGAATAGGCCAAAAATGGCGGCCGACCGTCAGTGGTCCATAGGGAGAAATATCAAAACATAAACATTGAATATCCGCCATCTTTTGAGGGCATCGAGACCCATGGCTGCCATGGCTCTGAACTTATCCCATTGTTATACAATACATCCAAACACGCAACAACTCGTTACCATCGTTATACAATAACAAGTCGGGCAAAAACGGCGCACTTCGATGAGTAGCAGTATAGGATTGCCTTCCTCTTGCCCTCAAAAAATGGCAGCTGTACCCATCATTCAATGCGAAGATATTTTCCCAATGACGTATATTAAAGATAGACTCCGAACCCTATTGTTGTAACTTGAAGCAAATTGGGAAGCTCCATGCCCAGAACTGTCATGGCCGAAAGTGAGTGAACATTGTGCAAAAAACATGGCTAAACACGAGAGTGATAATTAATAATTCTTTCACACGCCGATCACGGAGTGATAAGTTTATCTTTTTGTTTACTTTGTATTTGAAGTATTTTATTATATTTTATAAACAATTTTTCGATCATGGTTTCAATTTCAATTTCGTTTCGATTGTCTTTCAGTAACGTATTTTCATTTTAGTTACGTATTTTTGATTTATTTTTGTGAAAAATGATTCCTAATCCTTTTTCTTGTCTGTTTGTACAGTTGTACGCAGTTTAACTTTGAGGAATGGTTTTGAATTAATTATTCCTCAGGCCCAAAATCTTCAGAAACAAAGCAGCCAGACAGCTAATTACTCCACGGCTCACTCCTGCCCAGAACAATCATGGCTCAATTTGCTTCACTTTTTGCCGCTGTTAACAATAGGATTCGGAGTCTAACTTTAATATACGTCATTGTATTTTCCCCTATACAGCTTTAATGACAACGCCATTTGACAACGCCATCTGTTGGTCAAAATTACCGAACAATTAAAGCATTAATTTTTTCCCTATAGTCCGTCCAACCTGAGTTTGCGCGAAATGTGATGGCCGTTTCAATTGTTGGACATTGTTACAACAAAAATTAAACAATACATAACAATTAACATGTCCATCACATTTCGCGCAAACTAAGGTTGGATAGAATATAGAAGAAAAATCCGACTTCATTTCAATCGTTTCTGTGCCAACAGAATCTTTTTTATCTGGATTCGTATGCGAATTATTGAAGTTTAAAGTTTCCTTGGCTTTTGGATCACCCTGTATTTCAATAGTATTAAAGTTTTCAAAGAACCGTTTCTATCGATTCTTAGAATTAGAGAGATTAAATTGAAATTTTAAAATGTATAAAAAATTAATTTCGTGTTTTTTATAGTCCAGACCCGCCATCAGAAGAAGTTTTCAAAAGAACATGCCTACGCTGCGGGCGAACTATGCTTACAGATGTCCATGTGTGTGTCTGTTTTGTTTATTTTTGTTTAATAATTTTGAATAATAGTTGTCCAGGCCTGTTCTTTTGTCACTGTTTGAATTCGTTTTTCATTCTTTTTAACATTTCAGCACAGATGGCGGTGGACAGGATTTAACTTTGGTTTGGATTTGGTAGTGACTTATCATAATCGGTAATTAAAAACTGTTTTAAGATTTCCTATGTTTGGCTTCATTGGTAACCTCTTATAATTTGCTCCTTTTAGAAGTATAAAACTGAAAAGAAATCAGAGGAGTGATAGTGTATATGAGAGCTCCGTGAGTTTGTTTCCAACTCGTTTCATTACATGCCGGTAATTCATATTTATTTATATGTTGGATAATTTTATAATCATTGAGAAATACTGGATCCTGGATGTATATTTAAGATAATATAAAGGAGAATGTACAGTTATTTAGAGGCTAACATAAGCCAGTCTCCATTTTGTAATATGACATTCTCCAGTGTCTTCAAGTTTATTTTTTATTTGGTAGATTTTATTTATTGCTAAGTGCCAAAAACGCCCTTTTTCTTCTTCTTCTTCTCTTCTTCTCTTCTTCTTCTTCTTCTTCTTCTTCTTATTATTATTATTATTATTATTATCATTATTATTACAAATTTAGGCCTAACCGATTGTGCGGTTCAGATCAGATGGGTGATACCAAGGCTGTTGCGAAACTTTGTGGACTGAGATATCAAGGCTGTTGCAGTGGGGAAGAGAAGGCTGTGGAGATAATTAGTGGGCAGTCTCTAAACAATCTTCCATATTGCTGAAACCTCGTATTCTGCGATTTCTGGGCTTTTCCAACGAGGAAAGCGTTAAGATAGAGTTAATAGGAAGAAATAAAGTTTCCACGTTTTCCTTACACCGAGTCTCAGAAAATTGCCTGCAACCAGAGTTTCCAACTTATAGCAGTTTGTATCCCGTAGATCCGTAGTCTTCAACCCGAAGATCCAAAAAAAAAATCGCTTGAACCCGAAAGTAAATATCAGGAAATGAAACTGAAGAGATGGTAGTTAAGAAAAATAACCAATCCAAAGTGACAAAGTTTCGAAAGTTATTTTATTACGCCATAAACAATGTAGAGCTATTTCTTTATAAAATTATATTCCTACGAGATTATATTCCTATCACACAAGAAAAAACTGGGGACTTGCCATAGAGAGGCATTGAGAAGCATTTCCTGGGGTTGACAAATAGACCTACTTATTTGATGTTTCTTACTAAATCTTTAGTGGTCCACCTTGGATTGTAGAGTTTTGTCTTCTCTTTGCATAAAAAAAATTATGAAACTCCTTGCAAGTCACATTTTAATTTAATTTGTATAAATTTTATCTTTTGCTGAACCTACCCTCAGCCTGTTTCTCTCATCACACCAAAGATTTTTCACAATTGAGAAAAATCCCTTCAGCATAACTATTGTTATTAATTTTTAACATGAAACGTTCTGTTCTAATTCACCAATTGAATAATATTTCCAGACAACTAATAACGTTGGAAAAGAAAGTTCAAAAAAGGCCTAAGCCAACGTAGGAACTTTCAGGCGAGAGAACTGACACGAATGTTATGGACAGAACTCCATCTGTCATCACAGAATAGAATCGTGGTCAATTGAAGAATGAAAATTACAAAATCGTGCTAAGCTTTTCGAGAGCTTCTGCTCTAAAGTTGAGACGAACGTAAGATAAAATCTTTACAGGTTGTCATGGTCAGAGTCAATAAAGTTAATGGTCCTTGCATGCGGCCAAAAAAGTAGAGTTAGACTAAAGACGCTATCAGGGCCGCGCGGTAGTTATGGAGCGAAGGGTTTATCCAACGAGATAAAATTACATAGAATGGCTATCAGACGCCATGTTTGAAGAGAACTGATAGTCCGTCCACCATTTTTACTTTAGTATAATGGGCGTGGCAGACCTATAACTGAAGCATGGCCGTAGTAGAGGAGGCCATGACTAAAGCAGAGATTATCAAACCTCGGATGTGACAAAGAATATTTTCGTAAACAGAAAATCAAATAAAAGCCTTTTAAGAGATTTAATTATCTTTTTATGACAAATTATAATAAGTTTTGTTTTGTTTGTGTTAATATAAAAGGAGACGTTAGAGAGAGAGCTAAACCTTAATTTTGTGACATGGCAATAAAGACCATGTCAGTATAGAGAATTAGAGAAATAATTATCGTTAATTGTTTGTAAGCTTCCCATAGTGTGATTTTTCATATACGAGGGGAGTTCAATAAGTAATGCAGCACATTATTTTCTGAAAAAGGGGGTTGTTTTATTCAGCATTCAAATACACCAAGTTATTCCCCAATCTTTTAGCTACACAACATTATTTTTCAATGTAATCTCCATTCAATACTACGGCTTTACGCCACCTTGAAGCGAGGACCTGTACACCTGCACGGTACCATTCCACTGGTTGATGCCGGAGCCAACGTCTTGCTGCATCAATAACTGCTTCATCATCCGCGTAGTGCGTCCCACGGTGAACAATTGTGACAGCACTACCAACAGAGTCGTCAAGTACAGCAGCGAGGTGTTTGATTGTGATCCGTCGATCTGCTCGAATGAGAGTGTTCGCATGTTCCGACATTGCAGGAGTCAGAGCTGTACACGGCCGGCCAGCTCGCGGGAGATCAAACAGTTTTGCTTGACCTTGTGGCGATGATGACACACCTTTGCCCAACGACTCACCGTGCTTTTGTCCACTGCCAGATCACCGTAGACATTCTGCAAGCGCCTATGAATATCTGAGATGCCCTGGTTTTCCGCCAAAAGAAACTCAATCACTGCCCGTTGTTTGGAACGCACCTCCATTGTAGACGCCACTTTAACAGTTCACTATAGCGCTGTCACATATCGGACGCCAATGAAACTTTACGAGACAAAGCGGAAATGTTTGCAAATGTTCCACAAGAAATGTCCAGTTTTATCAACCAAAACTGGCCGAGAAAAAAAATGTGTTGCATTACTTATTGAACTCCCCTCGTAAATATACTAAAAAGAATTTCCAAATTCATTCAGTGTCGTTCATGTAATGTCTCCTTTTTAATATCATCTATTCGTAACTTCGCTTTGCAGCTACACACATTTTAATACATACATGTACTCCTTTACATAGAGTACATTAAATGAATTAAAATGACCAAAGCAATATTTGGAAACTCTTTCTAGTTTGTTTACTTAAAAAACCATGCTATGGAAGCTTACAAACAAATTAGGATTAGCATAAAAACATTAAGGCTTAGCTCTCTCTCTAAAGTCTCTTAATAACAAAATTCTAAAAAGGTGCGATAATAAGTCTGCCGCGAAAGTTGGACTACGTAAGGTTCATGTATACTGTGAAAAGAATCCAGGAACACTAAATTAAAGGAAAATCATTAACTACTGTTTATTTTACTATTAAGGATTATATGTGACAAAATTTTTTAAATATGCAATTAACATTTCATATTTTAGGAGTTTTTTTTTTTTTTAATAGTATAGCTTATATTGACCCTTAAATATAACTAGTTTTATATACAGTACATTTGCCTGATAATATTATCTGTCTAACAAAAATGAAGCAAAAACTGTGGAATGGAACAACCAAAATCGGAAGGACCCTCTTATCCACAAGGAGATTTGAAATGCCGGATACGTATTTCGGCTACCAAGTAGCCATCTTCAGCGATGGCTACTTGTCCAATAGTCGTTATTTCCGTTCCGCTTAACCATTGGGAGATATCCTTTTCAATTGCCCCTCCCTCCACCTTATATATTCGCTAGCATTAAGGTTTTGATTTAGTTGCATTTTGTCTCTCATCGCTGAAAATGGCTACTTGGTAGTCGAAATACGTATGCGGTATTTCAAATTTCCTTGTGGATAAGAGATTCCCTGTCTGCTCAAAAGATTGATTTACACAAGTGATTCATTCTACAGGTAAAAATACTGGCTAATGGGGAGGGGAAGGGAGAGGGAGACGCCGCGAAGACCAAATATGAGAAGACGGGATGAAAAAATGGAAATTTAATTGACATGATAGGCTTTGCCTATTTGAGGAACCCTACATATAAAAGAAATGAAGGGTATACGAAACGCCTACACTAATGTAACTTATTTAATATGAAATAAATAACTTGTAATATGAAATAAATGTTGTTTTATCGCTTCGATTAGTACAGTTGTACACTGAACAAACTGCAGGCATGTTCACGTTCTATTACAAAAGAAAAGAAAAAAAAATCCTTTATAAAACCATGACTTTGTCATTAGAAAATCAGGTAAAGCTATCTGCTCCAACATGTAACTGATTTCCATAGAGGTAGCAATATTCCTACCTCCACGCTGTAGTAAACAAAACAGGTCGACCGAGTTTGTTGCTCGTATCCAATGGGACAGCCACTCTATGTATTTTTATCTCGTTGGGTTTATTCTAAAATCATCTTATTTTTTAATTCTATTTATGCTATTAAAATGTAAATAAGTAAATGTTGTACGTTTTACTTAAATATAAAACGTTATACAGGTCGAACCTCGTTATAACGAAATTGTAGGGGATGCCTAAATTAATTCATTTTAAATTTTATTGATTATCAGTTATATTTCCATACGATAATAATGCGAAAATTTTGAAAATAAAATACATTTCAGGCGAATTGTAGAGCTGGCGCAATAAATTGATTAGGCCAACTGGGCCAAGAATGGCGGATTGCCGTACTTAGTAATCCAGAGCTTTTAATTAAATGAGATTGACAGCGGCTTCTGGTGGATGAAATATTCATTATCTCAAGTTGGTTGTAATGTTTTGGCGTCGCCCGGTTTTTCTTTCATTGGGCAGATTATAGTTAGTATGCGCTCGGGTATGTTTTTGGAAGACAGGTTCTGAAAGCGGATGTGTAATCTCGTACGGGAAAAGGTTTCCATACCTGCAATGTGTATGATTAAAGATGAAGTTTGATCATTCTGGAAACTTATCTTGAAATTGACATTGGAAATGATTTTTAAACATTCTATTACATTCTATTTTTCAGTTTTTATTTTTATACCAAAAGACTGCACTATTGTCTCAGCTTGTGAAAAGTTTGAAAATCATCATGATACAGTTTAGTTTGCGCTGTGACACAATAAAAAATGTCCACGCCATTCTCCGTTTGCACCAAGGAAGAACAGCATGTCGCCATGGATCCTTTTTTTGTCGCCATTTTTTATGGTCGGAAGGTGTACCAGGAGTGAAAGTCCATCGACGACTTTCTACACAATACGAGAACAGTGCTTTACCACGGCGAAGTGTATACGAATTGATCGAGAAATTCCAACACAGTCGGACAAGCGCGAAGGACGAGGAAAGAGCAGGACGCCCATCCACATTCATTACTGGCAGTAGAAACCCTGTATAAAGATAGATTGGCAAATGAACTCCCTACTGCGATGTTTGTCAGTGCTTAATGCAGCATAAATTACTTTGATTGTTATTTTAAATCAAATTCCTGACATTAATATGAAGTTGAAGTTTTCACATTATTTATTAAAACCTTAACCACTTCAACGTTAAATATAATTAAGAAGGAATCCAAATCAAATCATTCAATGAATTTTAGCAGTATTTCATAACTTCTACAAGAAAAATAATAAAATCCGCATTGAACTCCCATGCTTCCATGCTACTCAAAGGCATAAACATGGCTGCCGTGTACTACGTGACTGGTAATAAGTTTGCCAATCTCTGTACACATTGAAGACGCCCGTGCCATGATTCAGGAAAACCGAGGAGTGGCTACTGGAGGAAAACGATGCCTTGAGAGACCGTCGATTCACGTTAGACGAAAATTGAAAGAAGCGTTGCATGAGCGACTTGCTGCTCAGCCAAAAGCATTTTTTTCTGCAGACATCCAGAAGCTTGTGGCAAGCTGGGAAATGTGTATCGAACGGCATGGGAACTATGATGAAAAACGATGTAATTGTACAGCTGTTGTTGATATAAATTATAAATATTGTGTGCGGATACTTATTAATTTGCCCTCGCAGATATCAATATACAAGGTGTTTCAAAAATATATGTTCGAAACTTCAGAAATAGAATCTAATAAAAAAGTAAGATATTGGATTGGAAAGACAGTTCTTGCACAATTTTTATTAATGACGAAATACACGAAAACAATGCGGCGAAAGGCAATGTAGATCACCGTTACTGTCGAACACCTGCTGGCAACGACGAGTAGATCATGGATACCTGTGTGGTAAAACGCAGCTGGTTTGCCATCGAAGAAATCACCTACTGCATTTGTGAGGTTCGCTTCAGTTGCGAAGTTTTTGCCATTCAAGAAGCTCTGCAGTACCCGGAATAAGTGGCAGTTTGTAGGTGCGAGGTCGGGCGAATATGATGGGTGAAGAAGAACTTCCACTCCAGCTTCAGAAGTTTTTGTCGGGTCATATTTGCAACGTGTGCTCGCGAGCTGTCGTGAAGAAAGATGACATCAGTCATTTCAGGACGTTTTTCTGCAATTGCTATTCGTTGCTTGCAGTTTTCACGGTATAGATGGGCGTTGCTGGTCTGATGCGAGGCAACATTTCCCAGTGAATAACGCCCCTCGCATCCCACCAGACACAAAACATGAGCTGCTTTTGACGCAGGACAGCCTTTTCCTGTAGTGGTGCACCTGCCCCTTTGTCTGTCCAGCTCCTTTTGCCTGAAACCTTCGAGTAAAAACACCATTTCTCATCTGCCGTGACCACTTTGTTCAGCCAATAAAAATGACGCTTCTTGGACAGAAGTGTCGTGCACAGGCGTCTATGTGGATACAGTCACTTGCTGTGCCATCTTTCAAAGTGTGGATAGTGCCTCCAGCTCTGGAAAGAAACAACGATTGGATCAAATGTCATTGCATTTGCTTACATATACCTCCACCGCCACGGATTCGTATTTAGATTGCTTGTGCGGGAATTTTCTTTCCCACTCAATATAAATGTATAATATAAAGTCAACGATTTTAGAGTAAAAAAAAAAAAAGTCTTTAAAACGCCGTTATAAAAGATAGTTTCGAAGAAACAGTAAACGACTTACCTGATAATGTTAACTTCAAAGTAAAAGCTCAAATTGGCCTCCTGCCACAGTATTACAAGCCTCCATTGATGTAACAGTGACTGTCGCATACTCTCAAAGATTCCAGGTATTTCCCGAAAGTTTCCAGCGGCTACTGCAACAAGATCGTTTTCTGAGGTAATTTGTGTCTCATAAATAAGATTTTTCAAGTATCCCCATAAAAAGAAATCGAGGGATGACAAATCGGGTGATCTTGGGAGCCAAATGACGGATCCTCTCCTTCCAATCCGCCGTCCCTCAAAATTGGTGTTAAGGAAGTCACATACTACATAACTGAAATCTACGGGATTCCCGTCGTGTTGAAACCGTATTTTTCTTCTAATATTTGGGATCAACCTTCTAGCAATTCAAGCAACGTTTCCTCTAGAAAAATCTGATAGGTATTCCCTATAAGTCGGGTAGGTAGGAGATTGAAACCAATCGCATTCATGGAGATGTGGGCCAATCACACCATGGACGATTCCAACCCAAACGTTAACGGAGAATCTTTCTTGAAACCACCCATCCTTGTGGCATGACGATTTTCAATTGTCCAGACATGAGAATTATGAAAATTAAAAATTCCTTCACGTGTAAACGTTGCTTCATCCACAAATAGCACATAACTGGGAAAGGCAGATTGAATCGCAGTCCGATGCAAAAACCACTGAACGAAATCTCTACGTACTGGATAATCCCGAGGCTTTTGAGTTATGGAGCATCTGAAATTGATATGGGTGAAGTCCTTCGTCGTGTAGACCAAGGCTATGATTTGTCCCCCATACCTCGAGCAACTGTGGGAGTATTTGTTTGAGGAGTTTCTTGCACCTGTCTAAGGATTTCTTGTTCAGTGCAGACGTCCTTGCATCCGTATTACGACCAGCGTTATGCTTATTTGCATATAATGCAGAGAGTTGGTTATCTCGGTGATCTGGAATAACGCTTCGAGGAAAACGTTCTTAATAAATTAGCAGCGCCGTATATCAAGTGCATATCTGCCATCTCTGACGCGTGGCATCTCAAAATAAACACATCTAACTTCTTGTTTAAACACTGTAATTTACCGTCTCTGATAGATTATAGAGTAAACGTTTGTGATTTGAAGCGGGCCTATCCACTGGCATAAAACTTCACTCCTATAACATCACACGGATTTATAAAATAGTGCCACTTTGAATGGGAAATAACTCCAAAGTCGTTGATTTTTGGACCTATGTTTATTAGACATTTATATCTACTTTTTATGTAGCTTCTATTTCTGAAGTTTCGACGTATATTTTTGAAACCCCTGTAGATTAAAGTTATTTTAAAATATCAATATTTTTACATTATTTGTATATAATATTTCCCTATAGTTTTTACTTGCAAAAGTAATCGTCTTAAATTGAGAGAGTTTTGGTTCTTGTATTACTGAATTATTATAAATAATGGACTTAAGTATACTTGATAGAAGTTATTTATTCAACATGTTTAAGAGTCCTAATAATGGCCTCTACCAGAAGCATGTTAAATTTCTACCAAGTCTTAAAATTAACCGTTTCTCTTAGATTTACAGTTGCGTCCATAGAAAAGAAAAAAGATTCCACATGCCATTCTCAGTCAAGTAGAATAACATCTTTTATGCTTAACAAAAGTGAAGTAAGTATTTGTAAATTTTTTCGAAGCTTACACTGAGTGAGCATATTATTATGGCCACCTGTCAGTATCTCGTATGGCCACCTTTTGCCTTTAATACTGCGGTGATTCTTCGTGGCATTGATTTCACGAGATGTTGGAAGGTGGTGGGAAGTTTTGCTAGATTGGACGGTGGTGGATCCAGCCGTCTGATGGTTCGTTCGACTTCGTCCCACAAATGCTCAATTGGAGTGAGATCTGGGGATTGTGGGGGCCACCGAAGTAAGGTAAAGTCCCCCTCATGTTCCTGGAACCACTCCTTCACGAGCTCTGTGGCATGGCGCATTGTCTTGCTGGAAGTACCCATTGGGGTACGCCATCAACATGACAGGGTGGACTTGATCGGCGACGATACGGAGGTATGCTGTGCCTCCAGACGTTGTTCAACACGTATTAACGGACCCAACGCATCCCAGGAAAACATTCCCCAGACCATAACA
>JAHWFO010116774.1:480-11642 GCA_023313115.1 Rhysida immarginata
CATTTCCAAAAAAAAAGACGCCATTTTCGAATATGGAAGCCAACGTTGAAATGTGCAATGGAAACCCCTATTTTTAATGGTATTTTCAGACTGTACACAACATTTGAGAAATGTTTTATTCTTGGTGCGTTTTCAATTGATCCAACCGTTTAGGAGATAGAGGCAGTGAAAGTGTTGTGTGTTTGGACTATAATCCTTTGTGCTTAGGAACAATTTCTGTCGTTTGCCTTCTTTAAATCCAAAGATTTTGTTTTTAATCTGTGGTTGTAATGAGGTGAAAGCTTACCTAGGGAACGTTAAATTAGAACGTTAATCTGAAATGTACGTTAAAGTGAGGTTCGTTGTAACGGAATTTTTCTGTACAATGTAAATTTCAGCATCTCTTTGGCAAATAGGCCTTCACCATTGTAATTCCATAATTCCTCGTGGATGTATTTACTGCTGTGGAATAGTAAGGAATGTGAATCTATGCTTCCTCCCAAAAATTTTTACCTGCAGAATGGAATGAATAAATGGCAATGTAGACAAATTCTTCTTCTATAAGGGCCTAGGACGAACACTGATATGTATGATCAGTGAATGATGAAAAAAAATCGTACACTTATTGCAAGATTCCAACAGATTCATAGTAAAACCATTAATCAAAACCATTCTGTAATTCAAATTTACAATCGATGACTTCCTTGTAATTTTTTTCTTTGAATTTTAGCTACAAAACGATTTCACAGCAATGATGATTGCCTTAAGGGTTAATGCTTTTTTTCCACCTTAGTATCAGGTCGTTGCATATCAAATGTCGGATTTCGAGGTGGGTTCCGCGCTTCAGCACGGTTTCCACGTTTAGTAGCAAGTACCCATTACAAAGTGGTACATTGCCAGAGATAAACCTATCAGCGACCAGCTGCCTGAAATCTGCATGTCTGCGATGATATTTTATAGCGTTTGAACCCAAGCGAAGATAGTCATGAATTACGCGTGATAATGCATTACGAGTTCAGGTTGAATCGCCCTACAACCAACGCCTCTCGAAACATCAATAAGGTATTCGGTGTAAGCACCATAAACGAACGTACTGTCCAACGTTGGTTCCGAAAATTCCGGGCGGGAGTGAGGACCCAACTGTTCGGGACCTTGCAGGTGATCATGCTGTATCAGCGTCGACTGTCAGTAGACACCTTAGGACCATTGGCAAGGTGAAAAAGCAAGACAAATAGATTCCACATGAACTTAACGAAAAATCAAAAAGAGCGTCGGTTGGAGGTGTGTACGGAATTGCTTTTGCGCCATGAAGAAGCGGGGATTCTTGATCGCATTATCACCTGCGACGAGAAGTGGTTCCTATATGACAATAGGAAACAGTCAGCACAGTGGCTTTATGCTGATGAACCCCCGCTACAGTTCCCTAAACCCCCGTTGCACCCCAGGAAGCTCATGGTTACAGTTTGGTGGAACATCCGTGGTGTAGTGCATTACAGCTTCCTGCAGCAGGGGGAGACGATCACCGCTGCGACCTACTGTCGTGAACTGCATCGTATGCACACAAAATGCGACATTGTTCACGACATTGTTCATCGTATGACCTACTGTCAGTAACAACCTGTACTTGTGCATCGCAAAGGCGTCCTTCTGCTGCATGACAACGCGCGTCCGCTCGTTGCACGAACGACCGTGCAGGCGCTACAGGCTCTGGGCAACGAGGTGCTTCCACACCCCCCCCCCCCCCCCGTACTCTCCGGACCGCTCCCCTAACGACAACCATCTTTTCCAGAGCCTGGATAATTTTCTCCGGAGGAAAACATTCCTAACTCAAGCAGACGTCAAAAATGCATTCCGGGAGTTTGAGTCCCGTGACCATGGATTCTATCGGAGAGTGCTCGAGAAGCTGCCAAATCGTTGGCAACAATGTTTGGATTGCAATGGGGGTTATTTCGAATAGCACGTGTGAAGGTGTCCTTTCTAGAGGGCCATTAAAGATGACCTCTGCAATCCGATATTTGATATGCAACGACCTGATACTACAGTGACTAGAATAGATTAGTCACTGTTATTAGTACACAGATTAAAAGACACTAATAACTTAAAAAAGGTTTTTTCCAGGAGACACTTAAAAACTTGTTTAAAAGAAATGTGAAAAAATGGCAGCGACTGGGATATTTTAAATGGTTCACATTATTCATTTTCAAATTACAAATAAACCAAGAAACTAGAATTGAAAATGAAATTTTCTGATTATTGTATTTGTAACATACTCGTTATTAATACAAAGTCGAGTCACATTATTATGACCACCAGCTAATATCCCGAATAACTGCCTTTAGCGGCACGGACAGCAGCTAGACGGCGTGGGAGTGAGTCAATAAGATTCTGGTAGGTTTCTACTGGTAGCTGTTGCCATGCAGACTGTAAAGCATCCGATAGCTGCTGAAGGGTACGCGATGATCGTTCCATAGCACGCACATGACGATCGAGGTGATCCTAAAGGTTCTCGATGGGTTGAGGTCTGGGGAATTAGGGGGCCAGGGTAGTACTTGGAACTCTTGGTCGTGTTTCTCAAACCACCCCCGAACAATTGCGGCCGTATGACACGTCGCATTGTCTTGCTGGAACGTGCCAACCTCCTCTGGGAAGACAGTCGCCATGTATGGGGTACTTGATCTGCAATTACATATAGATAAATAACCGAATCGGTTGAGATTGCCTTCCACATGTATCAGTGGGCCCAGACAATGCCATGAGAACACTCCCCATACCAAGACGCTGTCGCCACCAGCCTGGATTCGTCCAAAAATGGTTGCAGGATGCTTGTTCTCGGAGGTTTCTCGCCTCACGCGCCAACGGCCGTCACTTATGTGGAGCAGAAATCGTGCCTCATCGGAGAAGGCAACCTTTTTTCCATTCAGAAGTGGTTCAATTTCTGTACTGTTGGGCAAATTGAAGCCGTTTTTGACGATGAACCTTCGTCAGCATGGGTGCGATGATCATCCGCCTGCTGCGGAGGCCCATACGTAGCAGAGTCCTCTGTACTGTGGTTTTAGGGATATGTCTGGTAGCACCCTCGTTGGTTTGAGCGGTAAGTTGGTCCACTGTAGCTCTTCGGTTGGCCTTCACACACCTTTGCAGCCGACGTTCACCTCTCTCATCAATGGCACGTGGTGCTCCACAGTTCTGTACCGTTTATTCTGAACGGTCCCATTTACCCAGTCATGGTACACTTTAACTACAGCAGCACGAGGACAGTTCACAAACTGCGCGGTTTCCGAAATACTGCCACCCTTGGCCCGAAAGCCGATTATCATCCCCTTTTCCAGATCTGATAAATCACGTTTCTTACCCATTGCAGCAATGAATGATATGCTTTTAACATAGTGGAAACCTACCTAACCAATCACCTAACCAATTCCCAACACGTGACATAGTTCCTCGGCTGGGCAACCCCGAAGACAAACGTAGGGGGTGATCATAATAATGTGACTCGACCCTGTAATTATTTACATTCTAGAATTCCCTAAAAGAGGAATGTTTAAAAATATCTGGTGATGCTAATTTTGTCACCTACCATATATTGTTCAAAAGTACCAAGCTGAATGATCAGTGGATTGGTATTATTAGATCTGATGATACAATACGATCTGATTAGATCACCAGATATGATACTCTTGAATTTCCTTGTATGGGGCCAAAGTTGGTACAGTGGTGGAAAAAAGTTTCAGACCACTTCAATTCAGAAAATAAGCAAATTAAATTGAAAAATTTATGCTAAATTATAGTGATACGCATGTTTACTCGCATTGTTTCCAACAATCGAAAAAATACTGATTGTTAAAATCCAAGATGGACACAATGAAAGGTGAATTGTTGGCCGGACCTCGATGATCATGTGACTTTTGAGTGCCCTGTCTCTCGTTGGCCCAACGCCACCTAAAAAACACCCGTTGGTTGGCCTCGGGATTGGAAATGTCACACGCGTTCGCGTCACGTTCGCGTTTACGTGGTGCTGAACCTAAATTATGACTCCGCATGATGATGTAACAATGTATGAAATTTTCGCGCTCAGGCTTTGAGTAGAGGTGGTGTTGGTTAAGGTCGAGACTGCAGGCAGAATAAGCCTTTTTAGAAAAATTAATTTAAAAAAAATAAAGAAATGGCAAAAGCATTCATTTCAGCGCCTCAAACACAATAAAAACGTCATGAACAGCTTTGTGTGATTTTAACTATTCCACAGTTGGTGCTGCTTTGTGTATTGGCGAATTGTCCTGCTGAAAAAAATGAATTCCGGATCATTTAATTGATCTCGAACAGGAAGGAGGAAGTTGCCCAAGATGTCTTGGCAATCGGTTGCCTTCGATCGTGGAGAAACAAATGCCACTTGGGACTTCTCTCTCTCGGTGAAAGCAGCCCATATATATCTGATTGCGGACTTGTGTTTTTTATTTCTTTATTGATGTGGCCCATATCATAACCGATCCTCCGCCCTGCACACGCCGTGAAAGATATGCTAGTTCTTTGCGCAAATCATGCCAATAGTATTGAACATCGTCTGGGCCGTCCAAATTAAACTATTTTTCGTCACTAAAAGCGACAAAGTTCAGTCTGGCTTATTTATGCTAGGAGGACAACTTTGATTTGGCCTTCATCTTTATGTACGCATGATGCTCTGATGCTGACGACACATTTCGGACCACACTGACTGTTGGGTGAACCGGCAGCTGCAGTGATTTTGTAATTAAGCTGGATGAGGCACCTGTAGCACTGGCCAACCTATCTTTCAGCTCTTGTACTGAGCTTTTTCGGCCGTCCTGACCGTTGTTTTTTTTCATACATTTGTGGGTTAGCAAGATAATTGTGGACTACAGTCTTTGATTTACCGGTAAGAGCGGCAATTACACATTCTGACTTTCCACATTTTCGATATGTATCAATTTGGCCCTTTTGGTGATCCGTTAGTTGTTTGCCAGAACCCATTGTAGACAAATGCACTATTGTGCATGCCTTTAAATATGTAATATGACATTCATTAAAGCAGTTGGTATTCATTTGCATGACTTTTCCATCCTGGCCTCGAACTTTTTTCCCGATCCTACTATAGCAAAATGTATCGTTCGATTCATTTTTCAATTATTGGCCTACAACTCTCTAAGAATGAAGGCCTATGTGTTCGTTTCAGAAACTCAATTTTTTTTTTTGCTGAAATCGACTTAAAAACTCATGATTCGAAAAGATATGTTGAAATTTTGAAAAAAAAAATTCCGTCTGTACAAATGTATGTGACCAATTTTGTGCAGCTAACTCCTGAAATGGCAAATAACAGAAGCAAATAAAAAATATACATACTTAGAAGGTACCTTAAATTGTGCCTTGACGTAATTGTTATGACAATTGGATAAGCCTTTTTAGAGATATTAATTTTTTTCTAAAAATTAAAAAATGGCTGTAGCGTTCAAACCAGCGAACCGAACTATAAAGGTTGTTAAAAAGAAGGTGGCCTCTATCGGCCGATTTCTCTCAAAAGCACTCGCATTGCCTTCTGGAATTGTGACGTCACGTGGAAGGTTGGCAGCAGGCGATTCGCCCCTTTTAACATAACAAAGCTGAGATGGCTGGAGTTCCATGTGCTTTTGCTAATAATAAACGCAATTATTTATTATTTTTAGTCCAATATTATAATAGAGAGTGGATTTATTATATTTCCATGCATTTATTCTTCTCATGGCAATAGATACGAGCAAAATTTCATTTAATGAGCAAACCCCCCACCCCTTCTTATAATGAAAAAGAGCACACTCGTAACGAGCAGGAGAATTCCTGAGCAGGAGATGTGCTCTTGATACGAGTGTTAAAACGCAAAAATCCAACAGATTGCACTACGAGAAAATCTAAAGTTAAGAGAAAATTTTAAACCTGAGAGAGAAGTTTAGAAAATAAAATATACACAAGACTCTTCGCTTTCAACTTCACCTCCTTCACTCGTACCAAGTAATTGAAACTGTTCAGTGGCTTCAGATTCATTTGAAGACTCTATAAACCACGTTGGGAAAACCGACGAGGTGGGATACGCTTTCACTCTCATATTGTAATTTGAACAAAACGAAAATGTTCATTCAGACTCAAACAGAAAGTAATTAGGTATGTAGGCATTACTTTTTTTTCTTCCTATCATATTTTTATAATCATACAAACAGTGGCAGATGTTTTAATGGTGTACTAGCATTTAATGCTAAATGATTGAATACTGTAACAGGTTAATCGTTAAAGAATTGCTTTGACGAGGTGGGGTCGCTGTTGCAGTATTTGCTTTTGTATTTCAGTGCTAAATGTATATAAATAGATCTTTTATTTGCAATCCCTGAATTTTAAACACATATTATTCCAATAAAATATTTATATAAAACCTTGGTACGTTTTTCTTCATTTATATTGGTGATAAATAGTAGAAATAGGCTGGAAAATAAAGGTCACCGCACTATTCCCTATAGTTTTCTATGCACTCGTCTGCTCCAAACCTTCCAGCTGACGTAATACGTCAGTAGCCAATGATCATCAATCACCCCGATAGAGGCCACCTTCTCTTTAACAACCTTGATCCGAACTGAATAAACTCGACAAGTACGGACTCTTCTCATTACGGCGATATTTTTTGTAAATGATTTGTTTGGCTGTGATGAGCCGTTTTGGAGTTATTTACTGGGCGGGGGGCCCGCGAGTTTTTGTTTTTGTTTATTTATTTTGCTAAAAACTGATTCAAACTTAGAGGGTTCCTTTAACTATGCAATGACGAATTTTTTTTTTTAAACGGGCTAAGCCTTTTTAGAGAAATTAATTTAAAAAAAAAAAAAATGAAAAAATGGCTAAATCATTCCTTTAAGCGCCCCAACACAATAAAAACGTCATGGACAGCTTCCTCTAACTGAACAATTCAATTTTCTTTTTTGAATCAGTATCATCAAGTTGACATCAACTCGTGGTAGGCCTATGCAAATGTTCTATTCCGCCATTCCAATTTATTATTATTATTTTTTGGAAATAGATGAAGTTGAAGATGACAATAAACACGTGTATCCCTATAATTTATCAAAAATTTTTCAATTTAATTTGCTTATTTTCTGAATTGAGGTGATCTCAACTTTTTTCCCACCACTGTAAAGAGACGGCTTTATCAAATCGGGCATCGAATAAATGAATGTTAAGGATCTGTGATGATATGTATTAAAGCGATCAGGCATCCTAATTTTTCTGAATTTTCATGCTCGATATTGGACTTTTTAATCAATAAATTGTATAGTGTTTATAATTTAGCAGTTGAATTTTATTTATTAACCCATCATTTTACCGTAACCTTTGCTTCGATGATAAATACATGTTTTTCAGTTTTATAGCAGAACTCCAAAGATAAAAAGTTGTGACAAAAGATGATATATTGAATATAATAAGACAGTTAAGTAAATCGAACGGGGTTCATGTATTTGCATATTAAACGCAGTCTGTTATAATTTCATATGATATACACAATCTACCCAAAAGTAATTGGACACTTTAGATTTTAGACGTGTTGTCGAATGTCTAGATATAGCCATCATGAAATCCTTCATGATAGCTATGATCTAGAAAAATACTTGACGTAACCCTTCATTCTGAAACTTCAGGGATGTAGAGAGCATGATACACTTAATATATTTCAGCGAAGGTTTTGTCCCGAAAGCAAATAGGAGACCAACAAATTGAACAAAAAAAAAAAAAATGTTTGTGATCACCCTGTAAAAAATAATGCTTGAAATATCGTGAAAAATTGAACAAAAAAAATCGCCGATATACAATGAGTTGAATTTCAGTTGCTCTCAAAAATAAACAAAACCATAAGGGGTTTTCTCCAAATTTTTATTTTTGGACCGGACACCAACCTGGATTGCCAACTTGGAGGGAGGATTCCCCCCCTCCAAATTTGGGGGTTTATTTTTTATTGGGGGGGGGGGTAAAATGGGATAATATTTTCTGGGGGATATTTTGGGGAAATGTTTATTTTGTTGTAGTTTTATGCAACTATGCCAAAAAATAAAAACAGCTCCGAGAAGAAAAGAAATAGATTGTTCTAAATTTCAGCCCACCAAAGAAATGCTTCAAAATTTCGATTAAAATATGTATGAACAAAAAAAAAAAAAAAATGTAGACAAAAATGTATAAGATATATTTGATATTTTTCATGAATTACAATAAAAATGTTTTATGGAATTGTCGTATTAGTTGTCTGCAAATCACACATCGAGCGAGCATTTGATGTTCAGCTTTTTCGTGATTTCTGGGGGATTCTGGGAGTTTTTCTCATTCCATCTGGGGGGAAGGGTGGCAACACTGTATGAAGGTACAGTATATCAGGGAGGAGGGAAGGGGGTAATCGTCAATATACCCCCTTCCCTCCTCCCTGAGGTACATTGATGACTTCATATCAGTGTAAGGAGAAGTTAATACTGGTGTCCGGTCCAAAAATAAAAATTTGGAGAAAACACCTTATCGTTTTGTTTATTTTTGGTTGGTTGGTCAGTGTTGCCAGATAAGGGGAATTTCAAAGTCTTTGGGGGAGAATCTAGGGGATAAAAAAAAATTTAGGGGGAGAATCTAGGGAATAATTTTTGTAAGGGGGAAAAGTTTAGGAATCGAAAAGTTTAACCGTAGTTACAGTAATGCGTAAGCAAACTCTCTGCTGATACAGTTAACATAGTTAAACATAGATGTACTTTGTAGCCGAAATGTTCATATATGATGATTAAAAACTTTTTTTTGTGGGAAAAGTGGTATCCACCTTCTCTATGCATAGATGTTTAGATTTTCTTGTTTGTCTCAGCAAAGAACTACAAAGTCGTTTTCCTGGAAATGTAGAGATGCTAGAAAATGTAAAGGCCCCCCCCCCCCAGGAAAATCTCCAACCTCTCAGATTAAATCGGACATCACTAGTTTGGTTGTTAAGTATAAAAAAGTAGTTGGTGACAACATAGATGATGTATTGAAGGAGTGGAAGAAATTGCTTTTCAGCATTGGAAGGAATTGAACAACTTAGATGCCTTTTGGAACGAAGTTGAGTGTGTGACAGATGCTGAAGGGGAACAGGTTTACAGAAACATCACAGGTTAAACTTTTTTGTGTGTTCCTGTGTCTAATGCTGTTGTGGAGAGAGCATTTTCCATTGTAAATATTGTGAAAGACAAACTGAGAAATAGGATGGCAATTGAGACCTTAGATGCAATTTTGCGTGTTCGGTATGAAAGGCGATTGCAAAAATTTCTGTCCATCAGATGTTAAAAATGTTTAAGTCAGAAAACATATATTCAAATGATAATTTTGACAATTCAATTTTTGATGAGCTTCCTTTGATTGAATAAAATGCTGATGATAATAAATTGGTAAAACTTTTTTTTAACAACTATTAGAAAATATCACATTTTATTAGTTTATTTATGATAAACTAAATGTAAATAATAAAATTTGTGTTTTGAATGTAATTGTGATACATATAAAAAAAATTATAAAAATAATATAAATTAAAAGTTTTAAAAACAAATTTGATCAATTATTTAGGGGTGTTTCTTCAGGAATCTTCAAATCTGGGGGAATTTGAAGCAACTTCTGGGGGAGGACTAGTAGCGGCATCTGGCAGCACTGTGGTTGGTATTAACGCTCCTTTCAACTACAGTGCAAACCTGCTAATCAGAACTAATTCAGACAAGGGGTTGTTCGGATTAGCGAATAGGCATATCTCAAACCTACGTTTCTGCTTGCTGGTAGTGAATTCAAACTTTACACAAAGTTTGAATAAAAAAATGTTTCTAAGACATATTTACCAAAACGTATTTATTGAAACAAAATGACGTTCGCGAGGCGAGTTCATTAGAGAAGTCTAGGAAATACAGCAGTAAATCGACTGTTACATATTGCCAAAGGCCTGTTCGGATTACTGGGGGTTTGGATTAGCGGGTCTGCACTGTACTGTGGTCAAATTAGGACAGCGTTATATGGGGTGCAAATTTTGCCTCACAAGGGTTCTTTAACGTGCAGCTGGCAAACCACACTCAAATGACTACACGGGACTATCGGCTTTACTTCCCTTCTGAAGGAAGTGCGTGATCTCAGGATTTTAGTTCGATCCCCCTAAAAAAATTCTCATCGTCATCGGCCAGGATTGAACACACGTTCTCAGGCATCAGAGGCAATCATGCAACCACTGAGCCACCAAGACCGATTGTTTATTTTTTTGAGAGCGACTGAAATTCAACTCATTCTATCGAAGATATCTTTTGAATTTTCACGACATTTCCTTGGGCTATTTATACGAGCAGCTCTCTACATTTGGCTAATAAATTATGAAAGAGACATTTTGGTAACGCCTGCGCATGCAGAGTTAAACATTATTTAGTAAAAATGCTCATATTTCATCAAATATAAGGTTCATACAAATGAAAACGAAAATTTGTGTGGGGAAAAGAAAAGACTTGTAGGATCGTAAGTTTTTGTTTTCAACAATTGCGAAACCCCACATGCAAATTGAACAATAGGTTGCAAGTGTTGCATCACGTGAGAAAGAACGATAGCTCGCGCTTCGAAGCTCTGCGAGTGATCGCTTCGTCCAAACAACAAAATAGAATCAACGAAACGGGAACAGAAAGCAGTAATTAGTTTTTTGACATGTGAAGGGAGTTTCAGTTTCTGAAATTCATCGTCATATGCAGAACGTCTATTGAAATGACTGCCTAACCTTCACTCGTGTTTAGGCATGGACCAAGAGATTTTCGGAGGGACGGTCATCATTGCAAGAAGATCAATGACCTGGACAAGCAAACCGCACCATCATGGATGATTCGAAAGCCAAAATTGATGCTGTCTTAAAGGAAAACAGAAGAGTGATAATCGATGTCGTGGTTGCTAAAACTGGCCTTAGTTGTGGAACTGTTCACTCCATTATCAGGAACCATCTGCACTACAGAAAAATCTGTGCACAATGGGTCCTGCATCATTTGACATCAGAACAACTTGGAGTTCGAATGGCCATGTCCCTGCAACATTGGACTCGCTATGAACAGGAAGGAGAGAGTTTTCTCGACAGAATCATTACAGGGAATGAAATTTGGTACTATCATTTCCAGCCCGAAAGCAAATGTCAAAGTCGTCAATGGAAGCAT
>JAHWFO010116775.1:1391-24067 GCA_023313115.1 Rhysida immarginata
TAATATATCAAATAACTCGTAACAACGTGCCATGAGTGAATATAACGCGTAAATAATGATAGTGGGAATTGGTTTAGTAGCATGTGCCTAATAGTCCAAATGTTACCATATGGTATTGTTGGAACTTTCAATGTTAAGATATGGCATGTAATATATCAAACAACTCGTAATAACGTGTCATGAGTGAATATAACAAGTAAATAATGATAGTGGAAAATGGTTAAGTAGCACGTGCCCTAATGGTAACGTAAGGTACCATATGGTACCAGTCGAACTTTTAATGCTAAAATATGGTATGTAGTATATCAAACAACTCGTAACAACGTGTCATGAGTGAATATAACAAGCAAATAATGATAGTAGGAGATGGTTAAGCAGCACGTGCCCTGATGGTAACGTAAGGTACCATATGGTACCACTGGAACTTTCAATGTTAAAATACGGCATGTAATATATCAAACAACTCATAACGTCGTGTCATGAATGAATATACCGAGTAAATAATGATAGTGGGAAATGGTTGCATAGCACGTGACTTAATGGTACTAAATGATACCATATCGTACTGTTGGAACTTTCAATGCTAAGATATGGCATGTAATATATCAAACAACTCGTAACAACATGTCATGAGTGAATGTAACGCGTAAATAATGATAGTGGGAGTTAGTTTAGTAGCACGTGCCCTAATATTACCATATGTTACCATATGGTATCGTTGGAACTTTCAATGCTAAGATATGGCATGTAATATATCAAACAACTCGTAACAACGTGCCATGAGTGAATATCACAAGTAAATAATGATAATGGGAAATGGTTAAGTAGCACGTGCCCTAATGGTAACATATGATACCATATGTTACCGTTGGAGCTTTCTATGCTAAAATATGGCATGTAATATATCCAACAATTCGTAACGACTTTTCTTGAGTTAATATAACGACTAAATAATGATAGTGGGAAATGGTTTAGTAGCACGTGCTCTAATGGTACCAATTGATACAATATAGTACCGTTGGAACTTTCAATGCTAACGCTGGAATTTTCAATGCAAAGATATGGCAATTAATATATCAAACAACTCGTAACAAAGTGTCATGAGTGAATATAACGAGTAATTAATGGTAGTCGGAATTGTTTAGTAGTACATGTTTGAATGGTGGTATATATATTGCCTTTGGCTTAATGGTATATAAAACTAAATACTGTGACATATAATGCTAGATAATAGTAGTTAATCGCTTGCTTCAATAGTAGATGATTACGTAGAAACACTTTAGTAATTGAATATGAAAAGATGATAGATGGTTACACATAACGCTTCAGCAATTAAGGCTTACTTCGTTTAACATTATGTGCGAATGTCTTACAAATTATAGAACTTTTATTTGTTCAAATATATAAAGAATAAGTTCATTCTTCGTTTAATCCTTCAGTTCTTTAAGTTAATTCTTTTAAATTCTGTCTATACATTTGTTTACTTAAATAGTAGTTTACAATTTTCATGTTTATATATTTTCTCTAAAGTGTGTTAAAATGTTGGTTAATCTATATATATCTATGTATGATGCTATAATACGAAAATGTGCTCCCTTTATCTGCTTTGGCGGTAAAGTCATTTTTGTTAATTTATTTCGTTAATGACTTTATTGCTTTATTTATGTCATTATCTTTTCCTCTTTATTTGTTTTTGTTTTGTATTTATGATTATATTTAATATTTTTAAATAGGTTTTCCCGTCAATAAATAAATAAATAAATAAATAAATAAAACATTATATGTCGACTCTTCGAGCATTGTTTAAGCTAGCTTGGAACATTCGCCCGTTACGAAGGGATTGTTGTACCACGCGCACACATCCTTAGCTTGCGCGCGTTCGTTAGCTCGCGTCTGCTTCATTAGCTTGCGGTCGTTCGATTCCAAACAATGAAAAATGACTTAGGAATACTTTCGAAAGTTATAAAAAGAAATTTAGTAATAATTATAAGCTGGTTGAAATTTATTCACAATTTATTCACAAGTACAAGGAAGAAAAGTGCGGAACACAATAATATAAACGTCGCATCTATTTGCAAACAATAGAAGCGAGTTGTGCGTTTTGTCGACGAATTCATAATGTAAGAAACGAATGAACGGATAGGAAAACGGATAGGAAAAGGAAAGGATAGGTAAATTGCATAGCTATCATTTCATAATGACGATTCACGAACGAATACAATTTAATATTTCACTCATTGTTGGCGCTAATTTGATGCACGGGGCTGGGGTAATGTAAATCGTATTTCTGCCAATATTAAGCCCGAAATTGTCCCTACCGTAGAGGAGGCAACAATGTATGATTTTTCCTTGAGCATGCTGTCTCTCTAGGCGGTATTGATTGCACACGCCTCCGTTACGACCAGTTTCGTCATTTCAAATATACACAAACTACAAATTAGAAGTTTTTCGGGTGGAATATATAAATGACGCAGTTCTTCAATGGCTTATATAGCAGTATTCATTTAGCCTTTCGGTACTTGATTATATCATTCATTAATGGTTTATTACAATAACGATAGGAGTTGCGAGTTGTAGGCGCTCTTTTAAAAATTCGTAAGGCATTGAATCAGCTATTGAAAGTCATTAAAGGTATACGTTATCGTTAGTTAATGCAATAAAGTTTTTTTAAAAAAAATCAGAAAACAGGTTACGCTTACTAATACCTCTCGAAGTCATCTACAAAAACAGCTGAAATAACATTGAGAACATACGCCACCTTACGTTTCTGCCATCCCCATAATGGAGACCGCTGCACTTCCGGTGGCACCAGTAGCGCTCAGCAAAATGGATAGAGCACTGCCAGTCTCTTATTTTCATTTGTCTCTGGTCATGATTGAATATTAACGTAAAATTAATGATAGTCGAAATAGGTTCAATGGGATGGGTTTCATGGAACCAGTATGGTTCATGGGAAACTTTCAAAGCTCAGATTTGGCATATAATATATCAAACAATTTGGAATGATGTATCATGCATGAATATAACGTAAAATTATTGATAGTCGAAATCGGTTCAAAGGTACCTGCTTTTCGGGGACCCATTATTGTTCATTGGAACTTTCAATGCTAGAATATGGCATGTAATATATCAAACGACTTGGAATGATGTGCCATGAATGAATTTAAGTAAAATTAATGATAGTTCAAAGTGGTTCAGAGGCACCTGGTTTCCTGGATCCATTATGGTTCATTGGAACTTTCAATGCTAAAATATGGCATGTAATATATCAAACGACTTGGAATGATGTGTCATGAATGAATATAACGTAAAATTAATGATAGTCGAAATTGGTTCCAAGGATTCAGCCATGGAGTAATATGGTCTATTCTCCAGCCGTGTCGGTCTCTGCATCGTTACGGGCGATGGATGATCGCGTCTCAGCGGTTCATAATAGTAAGGCTGAACGTCTATGTCGTTTCCGAATGAAACTTCTTCCTAATCCTTTAAAAAGGAATTAAATTCTACAACCGATTCATAACTGCTACTTGTGTAATCCTCTTATTCATAAGTGTAAAACAAGATAAGAGGGAAAATGGGTTTTTGAAACCAAGCTTTTATAATGCTTTATTTAGTGGCAACAATAAAGCTTAATTTTGCAACAAAAAACAATAGATACATTTAACTCTCGCCATAACGAATTGTCCAATTGTCACAACAATCAATTCGTAGTAATGAATTTGTACCATTAGAACACGAACCAGTGAACCGATTTGAAAATTTTTTTTCTTTAACATAAATTGTCATCGATCCTGTGTTTGTGTGTCAAGTTTCAGCTCCCTAGCTTCTCGGGAAGTTGGTTTAATATTGATTACAAGATTTGACCTAAACCAAATAACATTGCAAGATTAATAAAAGCTTTTAATAATAATAACACGTATGTCTTGCGAGGACGTCACTTCCTCTTTGTGTAATGGTGCGCGGAAGTGACCTTGACTTTCGTAATTTTCGATCGTTTTATATATTTCGCGTTCGATTTGAAACTTTTTATTTATGCCACGTTATTATTTATATCTCGAGCTTTCATTTTAAATAAAGTTGTTATTAGGCTGGAGTTGTATATTATTAATCACAATATAGGTGTTATATGAGATATGTATTTTTATAATAATAATTTGACATGTTAATGGTTAATATTTTTTTTTTATTAATTTCGTTTTCATTAGCCAAATTCATGAAACGAGCAACAGCCGAAATGTTCGGCGATGAAAGTATGCGGAGAACTATAGTCTATTTTGGTTCATGCATTGTACAGCAGCCAGGAATGATAGAATTTGAGCAGTATCTCAAAGATAATTCTGAAGATGTAGTAGATAACCTAGTAACACAATTATTGAATGGGGATATAAAAGAACTGGACGAGGCAGAGGAAGCAATGATGGAATCCTTTTACATATGCCAGAATGCCATAAAGGAGGTGTTTCAGGAAGTGACGGCTGCTCGAATACATTCCAGTGATGAAGAAGAATCGGATAACGAAATAAACGGGGGAGCCAATGACAAAGAAAACGTTGAAAATGAAGAAGGAGAAATTTAAAAAAGCCCTGAAAGTGAACATTGCATAAAACAAATCTGAAGATTAAGAATATTTGAAAAAAAAAAGCAGAAAAATCTTCAAAAACAATTTCCTAATCTCAAAAATAAAAACAGACGAAACTAAAATGTGAAATCTTCAAATTATTTTCACTTATTATTGGAATCCAATTTAAAGAATCATTGTTTTAAATGCCGTTATGTGTTTTTGCTTGGAAATACTTATAATCGTTTTAATAAAAGGTTTCTTTCATTTTATTGTTCATGTATTGTAAAATCTAAATATCACTTTAATAAACTGCAATATTTTACTGAAATAGCAGAGTGGAGGAACAGGCTTTTAAGATATACCCAGGAAATGTTACCAGTGGATAAGTTTAAAGTTTTGTTATTTTTTTTAACTACTGGATCGAAAACGCTTCTTTCTAGAGTTATAACGGCTTGAAGGTGTCCTGTAATAGAAAAGATATGAATCCATTGGATTTCTTCTTCTAGAGTTATTTGAAAACTCTTGTTTATTGTGCACACATATTTCAGTTTTTAATTTTTTACTTTGAAATTCACAGTTCAGATGTGTTAATGGTAAAACTTAATGAAGTAAAAATCTTACTTTGCAATAGATGGAAATTCACAATTTTTAAGTAATTATTGAGAAACAAAGCCACTGTTAGGTTAACATTTCTAATTATGTTCCAAACAACACAAACTAAAATAGGTATACTGTCTAAAACGAAAAATTCATTTTATCTTATACATTAAAAAAAAATATTAAAAGACGAAAATAATAAAACAGTGATCAAAATCCTCTTTTCTTACTTGTTTTTATTATATTAATAATCACCTTTTCCAGATAATTCTGGCTGTAAGACATTATGCATTGGCCTACTGGAATACCCCATCCATCCCAGGGAAGACAGTCAACATGCATGGGTGTATCTAAGCTGCAAGAATGAGTAAATAACCAAATTAGATAAAAAATTACCTATCAGGGGTATCAGTGAACCCAGACAATGCCAAGAAAACATACCCCAATCGCTGTCGTTAATAATAATAGCTTTACATCTCCAGGGCATGCTTTCTACTAATCTTTCAGCAAACTCTAAAGGTAAAGACTTCCATATCTGTTGCATTTGTCGAGTCAGACCTGGTTCAAACATCAGGTGCGTTTACAGCGACATTTTGACATCAGGCGACTGCGACAGCCAATCTAACAATGCAATGACATGTTGTCCCTTTCATTGCATGCACATCCCGCTACTATGTTTCGGGTCATTGTCCTCTTGAAGAATCCTTCATTACAACCTTCGAACAGATGGTAACAGATTACCTTTGTTGTTTGGGTCATTCTTTGAGCCTTCAGGTTTCCAGTAAAAAAGCGCAAATTCCCAACTCTGTTATTTGAGAAGCAACCACACACATGGACTCTTACGGATGTTTAACGGTAGGGTGCAGAGATTTCTTGGTGGTGAATGACTATGGGTGATGTGCGGAATCACGTGACCAAAACAACTTTGCCCCAACTTTGATCCGTATTTCTTTGTGCTCATTGGTGATGTCTCTTCACATGCTATTCATGATGTTTCTATGCCCATTGGTGATATTTCTTCATCGTACTCCGCCATTTTATGCTTTTCTCCAGCAAACGACTTCTTATCGTCTCTAAACACAACTTAGTACTTTTACATCTCAGTTTTCCTGTCCTGTTAAGGTAATTTGTGGATTCTTCATGAAGGTCTCTATAACCTTGTCTTGTTGTCTAGTAGTCTTTCTTGTTACCCCTCGGTCATTTTTGTGGTATTCAAAATGTTTAACCCACTTTCTTACAAATGCTGTTGATTTCTCATGTGGGTGCAGTGGCTGCTTGCGACATTTTCGGATATTTCATATGTGAACGCAAGCAAACTATTTCGCTATGTTGCACCCATTGTTGTTTCATAGTTGTGCTAAATATCTTTGAATTTGAATTAGCCTGCTTGTGCAGTGTACGGTACAGACATGATAACCATTGTTTCCACAAACATTTTCCACTCAGTGTTGCCAAGAAAGTTATAGCGCACAAATCAGAGGGCTGGATTTAGGTCATTGACCTGTACTCGTTGGCGCCATGGAGATTATTGTTGGTGACCAATCACATGGCTGGAATTTGGTCATGTGACTCATTCTCATTGACGACACGATCTTTATTTAAATTTCAAAATTAACTTTCATATTTGGATATGAAATTTGAATTTTGGATTTGCCTGCCATTTTGTTTTGATGCTAATATTGTCAACATATTTGGTGGCGCAGCTTGGCTTTTGCAAGACTGGTTAGGGGGTGCAAGCTTGGGAAGAGAGAGAGAGGGGCAGAGGGGGAGGGTCCCGACAGATGATGCCTTCAGACATTATTTACCCTTTGTGACGTTTTCTCAATCACCCTTCCTGTCTCTAATTGCCAGGATTGTTTCACATTCAGCTAACCCTTAATATTATAAACCATCCCTTCCACATTCCCAGTTTCCATTTTTACCCCCTTTATGTTGATTAATAATAATAATAATCTCAATGGTATCACAATGAGCCAAAACCGCTTTTCCACAACAAAATATTTATTACGCCTGGATACGCATTTCGGACGCTACGCGTCCATTTTTCAACAAGACTGAATGTTACAGTGTGCCTTAGGGCTATTTATTAATAATAGGGACCAATCAGGCCCCTTTACAAGTGGATAAAAATATAGCGCAACGCCAATCAGATAAATTACAGCCAAGAATACAGAATAAATTTGAAACAAAATAAGCCAATCAATTGCGAGCAGGACACAAGTACACCAAAAAATAAATAAAATAAAAAGGAGCGAAGTAGCCAATAAAAGAGCGAGGGGGGGGGGGTCAAAGGTTATATATACATAAGTCAGAGAGAAGGACAAATCCGGTAAATGCCAAAAAAAGAAAGTCGAAACAAAGAGCCTCAAGCCAGGGAAATTAAGGACTGAGAGAACCCAAAAGCCGTTAGTGCACGTACCTAAGCAAGTTATCCCAGACATTAAGGTCCATAGGGTCCTTGTCACCATTTAGGAGTTTGCTTCCCTGCTCTTTGTATATCTCTAAAGTTTCAAGAAAATTGAGCTTCCTCCAGTCGCAGGTACGGTGGAGAACTTCGAAGTTGTCAGGTTTAGCGTCATGCCCAGTCTGTATAATATGCTGCGCGAAGGCAGAAGCGTCAGGATTATAGTTGCGGATGTACCTGAAATGATCTTTGATCCTGGTAGTAACCATCCTCCATGTCTGCCCGATGTAAAAGGAGTCACACGTCCCGCAATTTAATTTGTACACGCCGGAGCTTTGGTCAGGTGGTATTTAATAGAGTCTCCTGAGAGTGTGAGAGCTTCTATAGGAGATCCTGTGTCCAAACCTTCTGGCGATTTTGTCAAGTCCTTTACTGAATCTTCTGTTATACGGAATCGCCAAATACTTTGCTTTATCACTCACTGGTTTCAGGGTGGTTGCTTGAAGTATTGCCTTTTTCCTTGTATGTTTTCTGATGAGGTTTCCAATCATGTCTTCGCTGTATCCATTGCTGGCAGCATAACTTCTAATCTTTGATAACTCCTCATCTCTCTGTTGTGGGGTGAAGGGGAGGTTAAAAGCCTTGATGATCATCTTGTGGGCAAAGCAGTGGTTTGAGTCTATTGATGTATGCTGGTACGAATGTAGGTTTTCTATAGACCCCAAATGTTAATTTGCCATCGCCAGTGTCTCTGCCAATCAAGATGTCAAGGAAGGGTAATTTACCTTCTTTCTCTATTTCTTCAGTAAATTTAATGCTGTTAGACACGTTGTTCAGTTCAGTCATAAATTGTTCAAGGTTATATTTATCCACAGTTAAGGTAATTTGTTTTTTTATTTTTTTATATAATAATAATAATAATAATAATAATAATAATAATAATAATAATAATAAATGGTTTATGGATTTTTAAAGTGACTTTTTTATTGAATGATGTTGGTTTGTTACACAAGTGTTTACTTTTACTGCGTTTAAGATTACACAAATATTTTTTTACGGAAGCTATCCGTGACCTGAAAAAATATTTAAAAAAGGTACAAAAGTCCGAAGTATTTTATAAAATATTTACAATTTTATTAAGAAAGCTGAAAACATGTATTTACAAAAAAGTCCATTAAATCTTTACAATATATGTACAAGTCATTGATAAAAAAGAAAATTTTAAAATAAAAAGAAGTTAATGTAAAAAAAATTAAAAGGTATTTACAGAGGAAATATAAAAAAATTAAAGGTTTACATACTAGTGATTGCAATTTTTTTTACAATAAGTTTGTTGGTGATTGATTTTTATTGGCAATTTTTACAGTTTTATTTGCAACTAGCAGAGACACTCGGCATTGCCCGGGATAATTACAGTTGTAAGTAAACAGAACAGCCTCAAGAAGTTAAATAATAACTCAGGTTGGTTTTCAGTAATTCTACAATTTCCTGCTGTAGACAAAGCTCCCATAGATGTTTCCGATGCCCGGATAACTTTTTTGTCTTTTAGCTCCTGTCTGACCAATAGTCTTTCTCTTCTGCAATATGAATTAATATGGATCCTTTGAACGACGATTAAACAGCAGAATATATTGTGCTTGTTGGTTTGAATAGTTGAGTTGATGTATGTTTTCTTATTGGTTATGTCATAAACTGGCGCCCGAAAATGACCGGCGTCCTCATATATATCTAATCCAATGGAAGAGGAAGGGGAAGCTGTCGTCGCGACTGGATGGGTCTATACTGTTCATGGGTTCCAAACACAAAGTTTGCCAATCGTCTGAACATTTGTTAAGGAACTGAAGAGAGACATGTGTATCCTCCTCGACAAAGACTGCCGTATCTAAACTTATTATACTTATTTCCTGCTCAATTATCCCAGCATTGATATGGAAATATATGGCAACAATAATTTTGGCAAAACAACTTTCTACATGGGTAAAAGTGGATGCACATGATCATTTATGTCTGTGTGCTCTGGAATTCCAACAAGCAGAATGGGGTTGTTCAATACTTGGTAATCTGTTGATGCAATTTGCACTCTGCTCTCGAAGTCTTGAAGCAAAATTTTGGCATTCATCACTTTGTGTGGTCTAACAGTGGCCATTTCCTTAGTTGACATGCTTGCATCATCAACGATTACCTGGGGACTTCGATGACCATTTGGTCATTCACCACTTGGTCAGTTTCTCAATAGTCTGCTAATACTGAGATAACTCCATTATCTCCAGTTAATATTCATTTTAAAGATTTTTAAGATATTGTTAAGTTCTAAGAATTATCAATTCTAAGAAAAGCCCGAACACAGAAATTCCATGAATGTTACAAATTCAATACAACTTTGTTTTAAAATTCACAGAGCGATGGAATCTATATTAGCCTACATGACTTAATAAACGTTATTGCATAAACTATTATAAGTATGCCCTGTCATCATTATGAATTTCGATAATTATTAATTTTTCGAAATCTAATATACAGTGACCTTCCTCTTGCTTGGAAGATCAAGTGTGCAAAATTTCCTGAAAATCATATTATGTAGATTTGTATAAGAAAGAAACATGCAAACCGACAAGCAGACATTCTTCTTTAAATACTGTATATATAATTTTTACAAAAAGGCTGCAAAAAAGTGCATAAACGAATTTTTAACAGTTAAAGACAGAGTAAAAATTTTTTTTTTTAAAGAACAGGTGCATAAACACTGTTTATAGTTTATATACAGTTTGTTGTTGAGAAAATGTTTAAATTTATTTTATATGACTAGTGACATGTTATTGGGTTTTTAATTCAGGACTGTCATGGCCATAGCGGAAAATGGTTTATAAATTCTGGGATGAGTAAAGCGTTTCTCAATCGTGCAATGGTATTGACGGTGTGTATATCATGTAGCATTGCCACGACTTTGTTCCATACGAGAATGAACAACACGTCACATTTCTTTCATTTGTCTCTGGAAACAGTAATAAATTGAAAGCGAGGCCATCCTACGGAGACCACATCACAATTCCGCGCTGGGGGCCTGTATTTTTAGTTGGCTTTGTCATAGTAATAGAAGGGACGTCACTGGCACAAAGATCGCTCCCCACTAGCCACGATAGTTGGTGCGCGCAAGCATAAAAATTAATTTTTCAATTAAATAAATATATAAAACTCCTTTTTATTGTTGTAAAATGATATAAATTAATATAAATAAATAAATAGTCACCAATATAAGTTCTGATGACTATTTTGGTGACTATTTATTTATATTAATTTATATTATATCATATTACAAAATTAAAAAGGAGATTTATATATTTATTTAACAGAAATTATTAATTTTTCTGCTTGCACGTAGTATCGTGTAGTATCGTGCTACTGGGGAGCGATCTTATTATTGAAAAATTATCAAATCACCCCTTTTCTTATATTAAATTATATAAAAAAATTAATTCTACGATGATAAAATTTGTTGTATGAGCTTCACTAGGTACTCAGTCACAATTTCCCTCGGTGTTCCCCTTCGACGCACCTGGCCAGACCCACCTGGGTTTCGAATCGGACTGACAAGGCCAAGAAATTAAATCTCAACTTCAATGTGGAAAAGTTTCAAAGAATGAAACTATTTTAATAACTGCATCCTTTGCAGTGATTTAATTGATGATCAATCTATTAATGAAAACAATACTGAAGCAAAAATCTCAATTAAAAGTTCTTTGGATGTCGAATTTCCTACTGTAACATTTGTTTATGACGTAAACTCAGATCTATTAAATTCATTAAATATATACGAGAAGGAAATTATTGGAGAAAAAAATAAAAAAGAAGGATTATGTGGCTTCAAAGCACAAAAATTTCGAAAAAATATTCTGAGTTAAATGCGTTTACTAAGGAGTTACAAGCTAAGGATGATGCAGAATTTGATTGGTATCTTTGATCCCTGAGACCGCACGTCCATTATAAGTGCATCTAGGGAAGAATCGTGGATTATGACATACAGACTTCTAGAAGGGTCCCAGTTGGGAGAATACAGAAGTGGTCGTTTGTTTTTTTTTAAATTCATAATAAGATATTCACAAAAATGTAGTGAAGCGATCACTGAGACCACGCGCCATCTTTGGAGTGCTAAAGCATGTACTTTTGAAGCAATTGTGACTATCAACAAGATATCAACAAGATATTTAAGCAATCCTTCTGATAAGTTATAAAAGCAACTGAAGTAATGAAGGAATGATTATGTCGCCAGCCGAAACAATTGTCAAATTCCATCATTAAAACATACAGGTTGTCTCAGCCAACGATATGAAATGAGTAGATCGCTCATGAGCTGCTTTCAGCGACACCAACGCGTCTCCATTTGAAAGCCTGTCGGCCATTGCTTTGGTTGGCAAAAAATGGCCTTCATCGTATGTTTACGTTTGAAGTTGGCGTAGACAAAAACAGTAAAACTCAATGCCGATTTCTTGTCCAGCTTTAAATTATAGTAATAGATATATTAAAGGTTCACCACTGACTTTTCACAGGTGTGTTTCTATCTTTCTGCGTCTTAGAATGTTTTTTTCATGTAAAAATCCTGGTCGTGATTGTTGATACATAAAAGATATCGATATTCAACCATGTTACCGTCGTTTCAGTGATACCAGAATGATTGTTTAGAGGTATTTATGAAATTATATACAGCATTTATTAAAAACCATCTAAATTTGGGAGAGGTCGCTTAAGAAAATTCAGATTACAAGCAAGATGTTGGTGGGAGGGTGCTTTCTCAGCTGGCGACAAAGCGGATATATCGTAACTAGTAGAGGACCCGGCGTTGCCCGGGATAATTACGCTTGTATGTAAACAAAACAACCTCAAAAAGCTAAATTAAATCTCCAAATTGGTTAAATAATAACTCAATCACTACAATATAGAACGAAGGGACTATCCATTCTAAGAAAAATCCGAACGACAGGAATTTACCTCTTCACTGAAAAAATCCATTCTAGGTGATATACCGGGAATTGATTTACCAAAAAAACTTTTTTAAAGGTTCACAATGCATGGACCTCTCCAAGGATGCCTTCTAGTCTAAATAAATTTTTACTCACGTAATCTTACTTTAGATGTACACTTGATGTTGTTGCAATTTACTTTCTTCTTTCGATGTCTTGAAGCAAAAATTGGCCATTCATCACTTTGTGTAGTCTAGCGGTCGCCAATTCTTCTATTTACTTGCTTACCATTTGCTCAATACCTCACGGAGCTAAAGGATTGCTTCCTCTATCGTCTTTCACTCTTTCTCAATAGTCTGCTAACTCATTATCTCCAGTTACTGATCATTTTTAAAGATTTTCAAGAAATTGTTAAGTACTAAGAATTCTCTTTTCTAAGAAAAGGCTGAATAACAGGAATTCTATGCATTGAATTCTATATTGCACAAACTTTGCCTTGCATTGTTGGTCATGAGACGTATATTGTTGATCCTTGCTTAGTGTTGGTGCATTGCGTGTTGACACCATTGTTGATACCTATTGTTACACAAACTTTTATTTGCATTGTTGGTCACGAGTTATATATTGTTGTCCGTGCAGAGTGTTTGTGAATTGCGTGTTCATAACATTGTTGATACTTATTGTTGCAAAAACTGTCTTGCATTGTTGGTCATGAGATATTTCTCATTAATATGCCCTGCCATAACCATGAATATCGATTTTTTTTATCAATAATTATTATTTTTTCGAAATTTGAGGTCGACAGTGACCTTCCTCATGCTTTGAAGATCATGTATGCGAAATTTTATCAAGATCGGAATAAAACTGTAGATTTGTATAAAAAAGAAACAAACAAACAAACAAACAAACAAACAAACATCCTTCTTTATATATATAGAAAGACAAGTAGAGGTACCCGGCGTTGCCCGGGATAATTACACTTGTAGGTGAACAGAACAATCTCAAAAAATTAATTTATAACTCCCAATTGGTTAAATTATAACTCAATCAATACAACACAGAGCAAAGGGACTATCCATTCTACGAAAAATACGAAAAACAGGAATTCTAGGTGATATACCAGGACTTTATCTAAACTCATCTTGACTCACCTTACCATTGCGGAGCATCACCAGATACCTTAGACTCAAGATTTTCTTGCCCTTGACGTAGAAGCTCTTATACCATCTTGCTTTATTCGAAACTCCCTTTGCTAAGATGTTTCAAATGCCCGAATATCTTTTTCTGTTTTAGTTACAGAGTTTCTTTGACCAATACTTTTTCTTTCTCTTATCTTCCCCGATACACAATATTTTGCCAGTCGTCTGTACGTTTGATAGGGAGCTCAAGGGAGATGCGTGACTCCTTTGCCTCATCAATAGATGCTGTCTTATTAATGGCCTGTCACTGCATCATCATTCTATGCTCATTATTAATAATTCTTGGAAACGAACGTTCAATCATCGCATTATCAGCATCTCAATTTCCAAAATATACACATTCCCACAGAATATCGTCAAAATGTATTTTTATGAAATGTTTGGATCTGATGTGCTACCAAATACGCTAGGTGAAAACGCATTCCCCTATGTGGCTCGGACTCTTTTTTTGATAAAATTTTGCAATATCTTAAAAATAAACACATGAAAACGCTTAGAATTAATACAGTAAAATTCTTAATGAAAATTTGAAAAAAATATTTTTTAAGGCTCACAATGGATGGACCTCTCCAAGGATGCCACTGCTAGTCTAAATAATTTCTTACTCACGTTATCTTACTTTAGATGTACACTTGATGTTGTTGCAATTCCCATTCTTTTCTCGATGTCTTGAAGCAAAACTTGGCCACTCATCACTTTGTGTAGTCTAGCGGTCGCCGATTCTTCTATTTACTTGCTTACCATTTGTTCAATACCTCACGGAGCTAAAGGATTGCTTCCTCTGTCGTCTTTCCACTTTTTCTCAATAGTCTGCTAATTCTCCATTATCTCCAGTTACTGATCATTTCTAAAGATTTTCAAGAAATTGTTAAGTACTAAGAACTCTCTTTTCTAAGAAAAGCCTGAATAAGAGGAATTCTATGTATTGTTACAAATTGAAACTTATTATATTGCACAAACTTTGCCTTGCATTGTTGATCACGAGACATATTATTGATTCTTGCATAGCGTTGGTGCATTGCGTGTTGACACCATTGTTGAAACCTATTGTTGCACAAACTTTTCCTTGCATTGTTGGTCATGAGATATATATTTGTTGGTCCGTGCAGAGTGTTTGTGAATTGCGTGTTGATACCATTGTTGATAAGTATTGTTGCACAAACTTTGCCTTGCATTGTTGATCATGAGATATTTCTTATTAATATGCCTTGCCATAACCATAAATATCGATTTTTTATCAATAATTATTACTTTTTTTCGAAATCTGAGGTAGACAGTGACCTTTCTCACGGTTTGATGGTCAAGTATGCAAAATTCCATGAAGATCGGAATAAAGCTGTAGATTTGCATAAGAAACAAACAAACCCACAAACAAACATCCTTCTTTATATATATAGATAGATAGAAGAGAAGATGTTATTCTGCCAACCATAGTAATGACGCCTACACTAACAATAGAGATTAGTTCCACTTTTCGCCGCCTTCAAATTACCCCAAAGATGGCGGCCACATAAGCGATCTACTCATTTCATATCGTTGGTCTCAGCCAGTTTTTAAAATATAAATCTGACAGAGTAATTTCAATGGAAGAATTATTAGGACCGATAGGTACATATGCTTTCACAATGTGCGTCCGTCTATCTGTCTGTCTATCTGTTGGTGCTCTAGCAGTCGAGCGCCTCCGAATTTTCGACTTCCGTTTTCGCCATTCGACAACTTAGGTAAATCGGAAGACTGAGTTCGTTGGTGGAAAATATCGGTGAACTACTTCCGGTTTAAAAGGTCACAAATAACAGAGGGGACCACGTTTATCACTATACGATTCCTTGTATAAATGGCATGTGCAATGATCAATACTGTTCTCTCTCTTTGGAAATCCATAGCTAAAGCAGAGAAAAGACTTGTGAATTAAGTGAAGACACGTGATTGTCTTCTGTGATGGTCAATATCACTCAAAACTGGTTTAATGGTACGTGGTTTAGTGGTGCCAGTATTGTCCATTAAAAACTTTCAATGCTAGGCTATGGCATGCAATATATCAAATAGCTTGGAATGACGTGTAATAAATGAATATAACGTAAAATTAATGATAGTCCAAATTGGTTCCCTGGCACGTGGTTTAGTGGAACCATGATGGTCTACTGGAAATTTCAAGGCTAGGCTATGTCATATAATATATCAAACTGCTTGGAATGACGTGTAATGAATGAATATAACGTAAAATTAATGATAGTCAAATTGGTTCTATGGTACGTGGTTTAGTGGAACCATGATGGTCTACTGGAACTTTCAAGGCTAGGCTATGTCATGTAATATATCAAATAGCTTGGAATGACGTGCAATGAACGAATACAGCGAGAAATTAATGATAGCCGAAATTGGTTCAATGCTAAGTTTTTTAATTACACTATTACGATATTATTGGATACTTTCAATACTAAGATATCGGGTGTAATTACTTATGCCTTACATTATCAATATTTAATTTCTATTAGGCATATGGTTATCAACAGATTGTAGCTAATTGCTCGCTTCAACAGTACATGCTTAGGTTGAAATGGTTTAGCAAATTATTATGATGAAATATTGGACCCTTGCACAGAACGCTTCAAAAATTGGCGCTCATTTCATTATACAGGAATGCTAGAAATTAAAGGGATCTCACGTGTTCAAATATACGTATTAACTTTTCAGGTACAGGTACTTTTATTCATTTTGAACTTCACATTTCCTTTAGAAGTACGCCTTGCCGTAAAAAGCAGTGGTTTCCTTATCTAAACTCATCTAACCCTAACAATTAATGGCTTCTTTAGTAAACAAATGCTTTTTTCCCCTCGAAATCCTTAAAATCCTATCGGTCCTGGCATTTCGGTTGCCTGATTTGTTATACTATGTGAGGGTTTTTTTATGTATTTCATTTCCAAAAAACCGACGCCATTTTTGATTAAGGAAATCAACTTTGAAATGTTCAATAGAAACCCCTATTTTTAATGGTATTTTCAGATTGAATTTGAAATGTGTAATGGTATTTGGGAAATGTTTTATTCTTGGTGTTTTTTCAATCTATCTAACCGTTTAGGAGATAGAGGCACTGAAAGTTTACTTTTTTAATAGACGCATCGTCAACCTTTATTTTCGTTTAAATTGATGAACAATTTCTGTTTTTTTTGCCTTTTCTTTAAATCCAAACACACCACGCTTTCACTGTCTCTATCTCCTAAACGATTTGATCAATTGAAAAAAAAACCACCAAGAAAATATTAATTTTCAATAATTAATATTTAATATTATTTTTCAACTGTTATGTGCAATCTGAAAATACCATTAAAAATAAGGGTTTCCATTGTACATTCTTCCAAAGTTGACTTTCATATTGGAAAATGGCGTCCTTTTTTTTGGAAATGGAATGCACATAAAAACCCTTCAAAGTACAATAATTCTTTCAGTGAAATTACTCCGTCAGATTTGTATTTTAGAAGTTGGTTATTGGTTCACTTTAGATGAGACAACCTGTCTATACCAGCATACTGTATTACTAAGTCCTCATTTCATTGCAATTATATATAACTAGACCGCTTACCCGTCACATGACGGGTTATACACTCCATGGCATATTTATTGCAATTTTTATACTTTCGTCATAACAGACTGGAATTGCCTTTGTTTTGGCTAAAACAAAATAAAAATAAGGAAAAATCGTCACCTTATTGTAATATTTTGCTCTTCAATTTTTTATATCTCTGATCGTTGAGGCAATTTTTTTCACCAAATGAATGAAACAAGTAGATAGATAGTTACTACTAGGTGAGGCAAAATTATGGCAATGTTTCAAACTGAATCAAAAGTTTGGCAATCGTTTGTTTCATTCAAATTAAATGCAATGTTATATTGCAAAACCTGATATTCAAATTAGGAAAGTTCATTTCCAAGGTAAGCCTGTCATTTTTCACACTTGAAAAAGACTTCAAAGCAGCTTGTTAAAGGACCATTGTACAAAATGCCTCCCACGAAGCAAATCGACGAGCGTATACAAAATTTGGTCATTTCCAAATGGAAAAAAACACATGAAACAAGTTGACAAAGCTAAGGAACTTGATTTAAGTGCACCTACAGTTAATAAGTTCATATGTAAATTTAGAAAAACGGGATTTTCTTTGCCATCTAAAAGATCAGGTCGCAAGAAAAGTACAACTAGGACTCAAGATAACTGCCTACGAAGCTTGCTAAAAGTTTCACGTACGAAGACAGCTAAAGAAATAACTAATGCTTGGCCATCTATCATCGAACAAGATGTCTCATCATCTACACCAATAAGAAGGCTTCATGAGTTTGGCTATAACTTCTACACTGATTGGAAAAAATACTGCTGAACAAGAGAATGAAGAAAACAAGAGTCCTGTGGGCCAAAAAATATCGCCACTGGAATCAGGAAGATTGGGAAAGATGTATTTTCAGCGATGAAAGTCGTTTTTGCCTGAATAATGATGACACAGTAAAGGTGATGGGTAAAGCTAATGAACCACTGAATCCGAGCTGTGTTTCACGGACTGTCAAGCATCCAGTACCAGTGATGGTCTATGGTGCAATCTGTGCCAAAGGCTTGGGGAGCCTGTGTTTCATCCGTGGCAATATCAACAGCGACCAATAAATCAGCATCATGGAAGATCATCTTCTTCCAACAGCAAACTTTTATTTTGAAGAAAGTAATTTCATCTACCAGCAGGGTGGTGCACCTTGTCATCGAGCAAAGAAAACGTTAAACTGGTTCCAGGAACAAGATATTACAGTCTTGGAGTGGCCGGCTAACAGCCCGGACATGAATCCTATAGAGAGTGTGTGGAGCTACATGAAGATGAACGTTCAGAAACAGAACCCAAGAACAGTTAGTGAACTAACCACTGCAATTCAAAATGCATGGTGTGAATTTGATGCAACATGTTGCAAACAGTTAATTGAGTCGATGCCACGTCGTATTCAAGCTTTGATTCGTGCAAAGGCGATTGTATCCGTTATTAGACAGAAATTGCCAAACTTTTGCCGCAGTTTCAAATATTTCCTTAATTTTGCCTCACCTAGTGTTAACTGAAATTTCTGCTCTGCGCCACACGTCCATGTCTGTCGTCGGTGTCCAAACAAAAGCGGGATTCGTCGCTGAAGACCACCGGGCGCCATTCCATTCGCCAACCCACTCGTTCACGACACCATTGCAGTCGTATCGCGCGGTGCTCAGGTGTCAAAAGAAGAGACAACAATGGACGCCTGGCAGACATTGTCGCGGTGTGTAACCGGCGTGCTATTGTCGCTATTGACACTGGAGCAGTATCGGGAATAGTGATGTTGTCATGCAGTTGCCGCATGCTGATGGTTCTGTCCGCTAGCGCCTATCGGTGTGAGCTGACGTGCTCCTCCGGGCCCCAGAGCCTGGTATGTGTGCCTTCCTCACGCCATTGCCTCCAATCCGTCCCGCGAAAAATGGACAGCAATCCGTCTGGTTGACCATCCAGGGGTCTAGGCTGAGCTTATCGACAAGCAGTCGACTGTCGACAAGCAGTCGACTGTCGACAAGTGTCGATGGTCACGTGGTTAATGACGTTTTTGTCGATTCGAGCTAGCATGAACACGACTTGTCTACAGAGTCTACAGTGTAGACTTGCCTACTTGTCTACAGAGTCTACATTGTACAGACTCTACACCGTCGATTTTCTAGTGTAGACTTTGACCATCGACAACTGCCTTATTCTTATCTACAATTCAAGAGCAGTCTACTATACACTTGGCGATCGTTATTTCAGAATTTAGCAACAGATTTCTTATTAAAATATTTTTTCCTTCGTTTCCGGCCTGCAGGCTAAATCCACATAGCTCAAGAATACACATTTTCTAAAAATATTAACAAAAACTTGTTTAAAAATATTTACTTACATGAAGTACTGCGAAACTTGAACGGTGAAAATAATAATATAGTGTGTCTACAGATATGTGTTTATGTATGTATTTATGTTTATACATGGATAAATGTGTAAAATTATGTCTAAATGTGTGTAAACTTGTGTATATCAGTGTATATCATCTAGCCATACGTTTAAACTTGTGTATAAATGTGTAATATGCCATTTATCGCAGGATAGATTTTGTCGAGATCGACACCTTGTCGATGAGTTCAGCCTAGATCCCCTGCCTCGGAGAGGTCAATAATCCGACCTCGTTCAAAGTCCGTTAATTGCGTTAACGGTTGTCGTTGTCGTCGTCGCGGCATTGAGATCGTTGTGCGGATTACAGTACTGTACGTTCACGAGACAGTTGCTTCCTCCCTACTGCATGTAACGTCTCGCACAGGTGTCAACTGATGAGCCTATACAGGCACCCGGACACTCTGTATCAACCCAAATGGTCATGTCCCGTGAGCATGCATCTAATCGTTTACTAGTCGAAAGTAGACGAACCCCCCCCCCCCCCACTAAATATGGATAAGTGTACAATATGTAATAGGTTGATTTAAGTATAGATGGCAGCACCTACGCTTTATGTATCTGAGGCTATGACGCTATGGTCGAAATGAGGAGAAAATTTCGACAATGATAAGAATACTGTATAAGAACATGCATGTAAATTGTTCAGTTCCACAGTGTTCGAACAACAATGTTAAAAACAAAAATCTCAAGTTTCATGGATTTTCTACAGATCGGAAAATTCAGTGAGATTAAATGAGATGTCGTAACCTAGCCCAATATTTAGCATCGTCACTTTCGTAAATCGTAACATTATAAAATTTGCTCACTGTTAGTCAATACTTTTTTATTTCCGTCAGTTTTCGCTCCTATTAACTGAAGCTTTTCTTTCAAGTCTTTAACTTTCATCTTCACTAAACTTTTGTAAATAAACTAATAAACCGTAGGGGATGCCATCTGGCGGATAGATTTGGCATTTAAATCAACCTATTAATCAATCAGAAACAAAACTACTGTATGGTTAATCATTTCTAATTATACAGGGCGATTTACATCGAATGTAAATTACTTAAAGGGGGTATTATAGAGGTTAAGATAAACACAAAACGTCCTATGAACATGGGTCCGAATTTGAACGATAACTGAGATATGAACAGAAATAAAAATGCAAACACCAAGTTCAACAAGTTAATAACTCAGGTTCCGTAAGGCCTAGATTAGTGAAATTTGGAGAAATAACAGGGTACATAAGACTGTGTATACCGTTAAAATTTGATCTAATTCTAACAAGTAGTTTCCGAGTTACTCATTCAACATCATAACACGTGCTCACTTGTCTATTTTAACTTCTCGTTGGAATTCAATCAAATTTTAACGGTATACACAGTCTTATGTACCCTGTTATTCCTCCATATTTCTTTAATCTAGGCTTTACAGAACCTGAGTTTTTAACTTTTTAACCTGAGTTTAACAGTTTTTAAAAATGCCGCCACCAAGATCAACAAGTTAAAAATGCCGCCTCCAGTGCTTTTCTCATCTGCCCTCTAAAACGCATCTTCAATTTTTCAATCAAAACCGGCACTTTTCCTCTATTGTGGAAAAATACCAAAGTACAAAAACAAAGGTGATTCAAACAACATCAAAAATTACCGCACCATTTCTATACTTTGTTTTCCAACAAAAGTTTTTGAATATGCAGTCTATCAAAGAATCTATCCTACTGTTTCGACCCATATTTCTCCCTACCAGTATGGCTTCATGAACGGTAGATCAACTCAATCGAATCGCATGGATTGTATAATCTCATTGGTGATGAGATTTCCCAAAACTGTCAGGTTGACCTAATATACATCGATTTTGAGAAGGCGTTTGACAAGGTGGACCATTTTCTCCTTATAAAAAAACTTTTACAATTTGGATTGCTTCACTCGTTTGTCAAATGGTTAAGTTCATACCTTACTGATCGAACAATTATGTTGTCATAAATGGCACTACCTCCAAAAGCTTCACATCCTCCTCAGGAGTGCCCCAGGGTTCAATCTTAGGACCATTATTATTTCTCCTGTTCATTAATGACATACAAGATGTAGTAAAATCTTCCTCTTTGTTTTTGTTCGCAGATGACATCAAAGTGGGCAAAATTATTCGTACCCCTCTTGACTGCTATAATCGGCAACTAGATCTATACTCTATTAGCTCTTGGTGTATCGAAAATAAAATGTACACTAATGAAAAGAATCACTCGGTCACTTACTCACAGAAACGTTCTCTTCATAGCTTCTCGTACACCCTTAATGGTTCTTCTCTTGATAAACAAACTACCACAAAGGATCTAGGGGTCTTTTTTAAGCACAACCTATCTTTCACCAACCATATAAACCATATTATCTCTAAAGCCTAAAGGATCTCTTATTTCATTGTTCGAAACTCTACACTATTCAATAGCACAGAATTTTCTATTTTCTTATTCAACTCCCTAGTAAAACCCGGCTTGAGTCTCCGTACCATGTTACGTTACAGCGGCGTCTTGAGAAAGATCAAACTGATTTTCTACGCTCCCTTCTTCACTTAACAAATCATAACTTCTTTAATGAAAATTTTTAAGAAATGTATTACAAACAATCTCCCTTTTTAACCCTTTCCAGCCCAAATTATCTGCGCTTTAAATAAAAAAGTTTTCTTCAGTTATAACTTCTTTTTATGTTCGAAATAACATAAAAAAATTGATTTGCCAAATTTTTCATGTCTCATGAGTGAGATGTAAATTAGGCAATATATTCTCAAATTTAATTGATATTAACTTTATAAATTATAATAATTTTAAAATTATAATATATGAACATTTAAACTCTTTTTGTTATTACTGATGCTTATTGTAAAATTTTTGTTTCAACATTTGTTTTGATGTTTCAATTTTTTTTCTTGTATTTGTTTTCCTGTAAGCTGTCATTAGGCATTTCTAAGCCTGTTGCTTGCAATAAATAAATAAATAAATAAATAAATAAATAAAAT
>JAHWFO010116775.1:29067-41857 GCA_023313115.1 Rhysida immarginata
AAGCGCTATTTTTAAATACCCATCAAAAATTACACTGAAAGACGTACTTGTATTCCGGGAAAATGGTGAATGGCGAATTATACACTGATCAAGGAAACCCGTATACGCAACTCTTATTTGTCAATTGGTGAATAATAGATATTAAATAAAAAATAAAATAAAATAGATAAATAAAAAAATTAAAAATTGACGTTTCGAATAGAGACTATCCTTTGTCAAAGCAGGGAGGATTTTTTAAATTTATCCAGTTTATTTTATTTTTTTATTAAATATTTATTATTTATTGTACTCCAGGGTCTTGTGTCTCGTCCATCTCCTACATCCGTCAATTGTCAATTGGTGGGAACGAGAAAATCACGGATACTGAATGTTTATTACCTCCTTTTGCCTGTAAATGCTCTCGTCAATATCTGTATTCACTAGGTCATTATTAAACAAACTGGATGTCACATTAAGGATGTATGCTACGCAACTTTTGTGATCTTTATTGAGATATAGCTTTCAAAAAGTCATAATAATTCCCTACTGATGTTTCCAATTTTGTCTTCTATCGTTCCGACACGGCCTAATGGGGGAGAAGGGTAATAATACTGGTATCCGTGAAACCGAGGCCTGATAGTATCCTGCAAGCTTCAAACAGTGAAATAGATTAAATATTTTTACCAAGAATTTGTGTTTAAAATAATGGTAATTTATATCTTATGTGAAAATAGCACGTGGTCTGATTTGTAAAGGAAGTTTGTCCCCGCGAAATCGTCTAAAAGTGGTGGGATGGAAGTCAAGCCTACCACGAGGGTTTGCCATTGAATTAATCCACTTTATATATCTAATAAGCTTCCCTCTATAATAATAGGAGATTGTAACGCTAACTTTCAGTTCCAGAGCGGTTGAACTTACTGTTAATGCTAATGGTAGACTCTAAACCTATCTGTATACAGGGTGTTTTCGAACTCTGTGTACAAACTTTTATGGGTGGTAGAGGACCTTATTTTAAATATATTTTACTAATAAACTGGGGGTCGCAAATGAATCCTTGATACATAGAAAAATTGTCAAACATCATACCGGGTGTTTCAAAAATAACCGGTATATTTGAAAAATCAATAAAAACTAAACGGGCAGCGTTAGAAATACACCGTTTGTAATTTCAAAAGTTTGTCTGCCTGAAAATTTACTGTTGTCCCAAGCATATTGCAACACACGGTGTATTTCTATCGCTGCCCGTTTAGTTTTTATTGATTTTTCAAATCAACGGCTGTCTGACATCTTCATAACATTGTCTCTCTCGTTAATGTAATTCCAGAAAACGAAGAAATTAGAAAACTTGATAGTGATGGTCACAACCTTTTTAATAACCAATACTACATGTTTGTAAAATTACAAAAGGTGTTTAAACTGTTTACCGTGAGCAGCAATGCATGCCTCACAGCGTCTTGTCATTGAATTTCTGACACTGCCAAAAATCCCTGCAGTGTCTCTTGCGTGGTCACTTGCAGCCACAGTTCGCGCTACTAACTCCTCTTCCGAATCCACAAGAGATCTTATATCGCCATTTTGTACTGAAATGGGCTGTTGCTCCGTTGTGTTGGAACAACACGATTCTTCGGATAGCCAGGGAAAACTCCTCAAGCAACACTGGGAAAACTTCTCGTATGAAAGTTTCATGCACATCGTAAGCAAGTATTGTCCAACAATGACGACAGGAAACCACTGATCCACAAAAATTATTTATCCGTCCGAATAAACAATTTTTGTATATCAGTGGTTTCCTGTCGTCATTGTTGCATTTCATCGTCCACAGTTTTTGGCTCCCATTGCATCTCAAGTATTGTAAACACACGATAAAAAGGAAAAACCTTTTCCACAAAACTGCATTCGGTGTTTCATATTTCGGATATTCTTTCGTGGTAAGCGGGTTTTCTCCATATACAAGCAATTGCACACGTTTACGATTTACCAACACCATCGATCAAGTGTTTGTCTCCAGTACATGAAAAATCTTCCAAAAACATCTCGAGTTGCCGGATAGTGATCATTTTCCAAAGCAGATCAGCCTTATATTTCCCCTTTTCCTGAATGATGGCACGACGTGCGCTTTTCTGTGTGTTGCCTGGTCCGTGCACACAGAGTACAAGTCATCGTGGGACGTGTTAAGACCGAACGAAGTAAATTATGTAAGTTAATGTGTTTTCATGCGGTTTTCGTAAAATTTACAATGTTTCATCATTTAGTTGCAGTTCAGTAATGACTCATTTGATCAAAATTTCTTCTAGATATATGTGTTAGTGATTTATCAATAATGTAATTCGACTCAGTTTTCGCCCGTTAGGCTTAATTTGTTGCTCATGAAATTTTTTTGTTTTTAAAGTGAGAGGATGGGGCAAAGTGGATAATTGATGAAGGGGCAAAGTGGATCAGGATGGGATGCAGCTCATGGGATACATCTAGGCCTACACCATAATCGCCTGTAGGCGTAGGCCTAGTCTTGTCATCAGATGTGAGACCATTGCCTACCGAGACTGTTGGAGAAGTGCGTAAACGAAGTGTCAGGAGGAAATGTTCCGAAATATTGACAAGCACACCTATGAAAGCAAGAAACGGGAAAAATCATCCAATTCTGCAGCTAGAAGCTCGAGAGGCAAAGGTTCGAAGAAATGTGTGAAGAAACTTGAACTTTCAAAAGCTCCGGCGTCATTGGCATCACCGAGAAGAGCTTCCGAAGAAAGTGAGCCTGTTTATTTCTGCTTGGTATGTGAAGAACCTTATAAGGAACCCATTACAGAGGACTGGATTTAGTGCAGCCGTTGCAAATATTGGTGTCACGAAGCGTGTACATCCTATGAAGGACAACTTGATTTTGTCTGTGATCACTGTACCTCTTAGGCTATTCTGTATGTATGATCCAGTTTGCCCCCGTGCACTGATCCGCTTTGCCCACATACTGGGGCAAAGTGGATAATTTGCACATATTTGTAAAAAAATTAATTTTAAAAAAATGCTGGCGTATATAACTGTGATTGCTTCAGATTATTTTTCACATTTCTTTGAGGTATTAGATGTGTGTGAATCTGAGAAAAATAACTCAAATTGGGTAGGTTTAACCTTAATCTAGAATAAATGATACACTTTGCCCCACTCTCCCCTAAGTTTTAGTATCACTGGACTGGGCACTAGTATCAACTTTTCCTTACACTGATATGAAGTCAATAAGCCGTAGACCCGCCTTTCGCTCTTACGACAGCCTCTTTCGCTCTTATGACCCTAAAAGTTTGGAGAAAACCCATATCGTTTTGTTTATTTTTGAGAGCAACTAAAATTCAACTCATCTTTATGAATTTTCACGAGATTTGCTTGGGATTTTTATAAGAGTAGCTCTATACATTTGGCTAATAAATTATGCAAAAGAAATTTCAGTAACGTTTGCGGATGCGGCGTTGAACATTATTAAAAATGCTCATATATCATCAAATACGAGGATTAATCGAAAAGTAATGCCTCCATGGCTGTAACTTTTTAATTTTTTAACCGATTTTCAAAATTCTTTTTGTATCTGATATTTACATATGTTCTCTATGTAATGCACCATTCACTTTTCGATATAGTCCCCATCCTTTTCCACGCATTGCGCCAACGCGTGCTAGTCGGGTGAACCCGTCGGAGAGGAATTGTTGTCGACACCAGGATTGAATGGCAGCTTTGGACCCTCTTCTTCAGCTAACGCCCGCCCATACATGATCTACACACACTTTAGGCTTTTCCGAGGCATAATTATAAAACAAGAATTTTCTATGACAGAGGAGCTGGACCAACACCTCCTAGAAAGAAAGTTTGGTTGGTTTGTTTGGTATTAACATCCTTTTCAACTGCCATGGTCATTTCAGGACGGCGTTATAGGAGCCGCAAATTTTGCCTCGCAAGGGCTCTTTAACGTGCAGCCGGTAAACGACTATACGAGACCAATGGCTTTACTTCCCTTTCGAAGGGATTGTCACCCTGAAAAAAATCTTCGTCGTCCTCGGCCGGGGTCGAACCCGCGTCCTCGCGCATCAGAGGCGATCACGCAACCACTGAGCCAACGAGGCCGATCTAGAAAGAAAGCCGAACAACTAAAACGTCATGCATTGTTACATCATCATATTTCAACCATTGTTAATCGTATTTCTACCAATAATAAGCCTATCAGGGGACTACAGGGTTCGTCACCAGGTGAGAGGAAGGCGAGAGATTTCAGTCAGTGAAAGTCAGCGATCGAAAGCGAAGACGTGGCGAGGCGATTGAGGAGAAAATATAAGGAGTTCGGCGAAGGGAGCTTGGCGTCGAGTCTGTCAGCCGGGTGGAGAAATGCAAACGCTTGAAGACAGCGAAGCGAGACGGGAACGAATAAAAATGAAGCGGAGAATGCCGTACTCGCCGAGCCAAGTAAGACTGTTAAATTTTTCCCACGCGCAGAGTCGTGAAGGTTCTAAACCGTTGGCCGGGATGCATCTGCCGCTGGAATTACGCAGGAGGCCTCGACATAACTTTCCGTAATTGACATTGTATTTTGGTTAGAATACTGCACCGATAATGCTACGTGGCAGATCTCCACATTGATAGGGGCAAAGGGAATTTTCCCTTACAGGCTACCGGTATTTTTGTGTCACAGATTGGGTCGGTTAGACTGGGTATAGCACGAGTTTCCATTATGTTGGTTCCTTTCTTCCGTTGTGTGTTTTCCGTACAGCGGGTTACCTCAGTGTTTATTTAAGACTGCCTTATTGCAGAACAAAAATCTACAGCGGTCGTCTGAGGTGTATACGACAATGTACTCGTGTTCTAAGGACGGCTAGTGCTGGCTTTTTTCTCCCAAGGACTGTAGGATTCCACTTATTAGATAACTGTCTGAAGCAGTAGAAACTGATGAATCATTTCTCTAAAACTTACCTTTATTTACCTATTGAGTTAGTAAGCTGTAGTTTAGAGTCAGTATCTATTTTTGTGTCTAATTTTAGTCTGCGCATTAGAGGGGGTGTCCGAAGCTTGCGGATCCGTCTGGCGTAGGTACAAATGACGAATGAAGACGAGATGAATCTGATGAGATAAAAAAACGACGCAGCTTCGTCAATCTCCAAAATTTCTTGCACGACGATTGAGAGGAGGAGATGAAACTACTACTCTCTCTCTCTCTCTCCATAGTAACCTGGAGATTAGTTTTGTAAACACCCATGAGGTGTCTTTGTGAATTAGTGTAAGACTAGTTTCACGTACATTAGCAATTACGTTACTATACCATTTATCGTTGAATTCATTAGGCGATAATATCTTTAACTGTTTATGTTAAAAATTATAAAGCTTGCGCTCAGTTTGAGCAGTTTAATTCCTTAATTTCAACCCATTTCTATTTTGCTTAAGTTTTCAATAAATTAGTTATTTATGTAATCACATATTCTTCGATGGTACTTCTGTTGGGTCAGTTTTTCCACTGCGCATGCTATTTATGCCTTTTGATCCCTAACAGCGTTGCAGCGCCTACAGTTCAAAGATGAAAGACTTTGCACCTTGCGAAATTTCACCACTTCCCAAAGAAGAAAGAGCACCTCAAGGGAGATAAGTTGCGTTCTGACGACGAGATGAAAGATGCCATTCAATCCTCGTGTCGATAACAACCCCGGAATTCCTCTCCGACGGGTTCATCCGACTAGTCACGCGTTGGCGCAATGCGTGGAAAGGGATGGGGACTAGGTCGAAAAGTAAATAGCGCATTACATAGAGGACAAATGTAAGTAGCAGATACAATTAGAATTTTGAAAATCGGTTAACAAATAAAATGGTTACAGCCGTGGAGGCATTACTTTTCGACTACCCCTCGTATTCAATATTTTTATATTCTGATTGCAGAGTGTTGACTGTAATGTAGTTTGTCAAGTTTTCTGAAAATGGCATTGCATTGGGTTGAAAACCCTGCATGTTATAAACAAAAAACTTAAGAAAAAATTTCGAGTTTTTTAAAGAAAACTTATATCTCCATGAATATACGTGCTATTCTTATACAAATGAACACAGATAAGTAAAAGAAGATTCATAATTATATACTACAGCTACAACGCATTTCAAGCATTGTTTTTTACAGCGTGATCCCAAACATTTTTTTTTCAATTTGTTGCTGGTCCCCTATTTGCCTTCGGGGCAAAACCTTCGCTGAAATAAATGGGGTGTAGTCCCCTCTTTACAATTCGTCAATATTATTCTAGATATTCGACAAAACATCTAAAATCAAAGGTGTTCATTTTGTCTTGTCCAACCCCCGTACCTCTTACCACAGTACTGAATTTTGTCCCTTCAAAATCTAATCATTGCTAGAGTCATAATCTAGTCATATGCTACTACCAACGGCTTCTCTGCAGAAGTAATGGAAAATATAATTAAGAAACAAACATGGAAGAAAACCTAGAAGACACCACGACCTTAAAGAACATTAGGAAAGAAGAGAAAAAATTCATATGCCTTCAGTACAACAGAAACGTAACAAAGAGCCTAGAAATACTGTGCAAGAATTTCAACATGAAAGCAACACACTATCAAAATACTGCTCGGCAGTACAAAAGACAATTCAGAAAATAGACCAGGAGTCTACGAATAAAAGTGTATTTAGTGTGAACTGAAATATTTTGGAAATAGCAAGAGAAAATTAATAACAAGAATCAAGGAACACTTTAGCTTTATTTTGAACCACAGGCTTAAGAAACCGGCCTTTATCAATTTTATATCATGAAAACCGGACAGGAAGTCAAAATGGAGGAACACAGAATCCTTCATTTCACTGATGACTCAGAACCCTTAACTTTCTGGAGACCATGGAAATTATAAAAAGCTCGAAGAATAGGCTATTAAACAACGATAATGGACCCACGGACTTATCGGATTGGAAACCTATTCTGAAATAAAACGTGTCCATAAATTATCTTCAAAACTTTAGTCCTTAATGATTAAAACATAACAAGATAACAAGAAACGGTTTTCAGCATGTGACAAGTAAACTCATGTGACAAGTAAACTCATAATCTTCAATGTGTGAACCCGTTGTAGCACGCACAACATCAAATCAGTATTCGAATTCATACAATGTAGGCTGCGGCATCTCCACAGTGACATGTTCAAAAGCATCGAGAATGCATGTCTTCAAGTCCACTAGGTCGCCGTACACCTAGTTCTTTAGGAAACCCCACAGGAAGAAGTCCAATGGTGTGAGGTCAGATGATCGAGGCGGCAACCGAATCGGACTATCTCGGCCAATCCACCGATCAGGAATCAACGTGACAAAACTTTGAAATCCATTAAAAGAAAGCATTGAATTATGCGAATATTTTGCTTGTTACATTATCAAATACAAAAGTAAAAGGCTAGTATTTACTGCATATGCTTAGAAAAATCAACTGAAAACCATGGGAACCCCCAAACCGCTTAACAGAAAGAGAAAATGGCAAATAGCTATTTTTGTGAAAACAATGCAAAAACTATTCAAAAGTGGCAAGAAGGAAATTGGTAGAAGTGCTATTGGTTGTAAGGAATTACATCTTAAAACAAGACCAGCATGGCTTAAAAAATTTCGGAGGTCGCCTGAAAGTTCTGACAGGTCGTGATCAGCGACGTGTTGTAGCCAGAGTACGTAATCAAGTAGTTACTGCTAAACAAATCAAAGCAGAACTGGAGTTAAGATATACAGTAAGAACTGTACAACGCATTTTAAAGAGTGCAGAAACCATCACTTACACAGTAGCGCTTAGAAAATAAGGCACGAGTCAAATTTTTTATGTAAATTTAAAAAAGATTATCAGACTGAACCAATATTTTACAGGAGGGTGTAGAAAGGTGAAACACTTCATAAGATCCAAACAATTGGGAGATAATTCTCATACAAAAACTGAACAGACTCCAATTTCTGGACCTTCAAAAAATAAGGCACAGGTCACTTTTGCTTAAAAAGTAAGTTTCCATTGTCACCAGAAAATGCATAAAAATAACTGTAAAATAATACTCCTTCAATTTTTATAGGAAAATGTCAAATCAAAGGGGACATCTCGATTTGAAGGTCCAGAAGGCAATTGCAAAAGCCACTGAGGGGAAATCTTACAACAGCATTGCATCTGCTTTCGATGTTCCAAAAAGTACAGTAAGAAATATTATTCAACGAAAGAGAGCAAGAGGAGACCTTCAAAGAAAGGCTTGATCAGGAAGACCACATACTACCACAGAAAAGGAAGATAGACTGCTTTGTCGGTTATCGAAAGCTCAGCCCAGAATTACAGCAGTGGATTTGAATCGTGAAATGCAAGATGCGCATGGGGTTAAAGTTAGTGTTTCCACGACAAAACGGTGTTTAGTAGAAGCAGACTTGAATGGTAGGCGTCCTGCAAAGAAACCTCTCGTTACAGCAGCGAACAGGAAGGCCCGACTTGCCTTTGCAAAGAAGTACCAGCACTGGAACTCCAAAGAATGGGCGAAAATCCTCTAGAGTGACGAATCTAAGTTTCTGCTTTTTGGAACAGAAGGAATACAGTATATTCGACGCCCCAAGAGCAAGCGTTTCAATCCAAAATACCAAGTGAACACAGTGAAGAAAATTCTTGTTGGTACTATGGATAAGAATATGTACAGAGATATTCTGCAGAACCACATGCATCCCCACGGAAAAAACTGCATGCCCAGAGGCTTGCTAATCCAACAAGACAACAACCCCAAACACACGTCCAACCTTGTTAAGCATTATCTGGCTTCCAAAAAAGTTCGATTACTTGACTGGCCATCGCAGTCCCCTGATTTCAACCCCATCGAACGTCTCTGGGAGGTTCTGTTTCGTCGCTGCAAAGACAAAAAGGCATCGAATTGGATGAAAAATTTTAAATGCTTCAGGAAGAATGGTTTAAGATTCCGTCCGAAACCATGACAAAGTCAGTCGATTCTATGCCTAGCAGATGTCAAGCTGTTATCAAGAACAACGGTTATCCGATTAAGTACTAATGTATGACATCATCTTCTTTGATTTCTCACTTTTGTTTCAGATTTGCAACATGTTTGGTAAGAAATATGTATCAAAATTTAACCAGTGCCTTATTTTTTGAACACACATAAAGACAATTTTCTTTTTTACAGCAAAATGTTAAAAAAGAATTGAGATATTTTTATTTATAAAGTTTTATTTCCATGTCATCTATCACTTGTTGAAAAAACTCGAAAGTCTTATTGTTCTGTTAGAATACAAGCCAAAAATTGTACTCGTGCCTTATTTTCTGAGCGCTACTAAACCTGCCCACATTTTAAATCTATTGGAATATGCAAGAAAACACATACGCTGGCGAAAAGAATGGGACTCTGTCATCTTCAGTGATAAAATACTAATCACACAGGACGGGCTGGATGGATTCTCATATTATTTCCATGATTTAAAAACTGAGCCACATCTTTCGTCAAGAAGACAAATGGGTGGTGAATTAACCATGGGGTTGGGCAGGCATCAGTGTTAAAGAGAAACCTCCACGGTCTTCATTAACAAAAGCATGAATGCTCAGAGGTACCGAGACATGTTGGCTACTAATTTAAAGCCTGTAGGACGAAAAAAACGTAGGAATATATAAAGCATCCATAGTAATGGACTGGTTTGAGAAAGAAAATATTAAATTACAGGAACAACCTCCGAGATCACCTGATCTAAACCCAGTGAAGAATGTGTAGGGCATGTTGTACGAGGGGAGATCAAAAAGTAAGTTGCACTTCCATGGTATGGCCATTTATTACACCACCTATACAAAAGCAACACGGCTATAACAGCACACAATGTAGGTTCACTTTTCCACATAGTCCCCAAGAGACCCTAAACATTTATCCGAACGATCAACCAACTTTTCGATTCCGGATGCATAGAAATCTCTTCCAGCGTTTTGTAACCACACGGTGACAGCCGCTTTCACCTCCTCATCGTTTCAAAATCGTTGTCCACCGAGTTCCGTTTTGAGCTTACCGAAAAGATGAAAGTCGCATGGCGCTAAGTCTGGACTGTATGGAGGTTGTTGCCAAACCTCCCACTTGAATCGCTGCAGCAGTTCGCACGTTTGGCGGGCCTTGTGAGGTGTTGCGTTATCGTGCAGTGATTTCACGATGAATGTCCGTGCAATTCACCCATTTGGCCCATAAAAATCGGATTCCTGCTCGCATCTCATGTTTGGAGTGGACATCCAGATGACGCGCCATTGCTTTTAGCCCGCTAGTCACACAAAACACGACGGGAAACCACAGCAACCGTCCTATCCGACGTCTGCGCAGTTAATGTCCCTTTCTCCGCTTTGCCCAAGATTGCGACACAGAGCGCGCTCCTGCGGCGAGTTAGTGTAACTTACTTTTTGATCTCCGCTCGTTCCAAGCAGTATACATGAACAGAAAGCAATTTTCATCAGTTAAAGAACTGCAAGATCCATTCGTCTTGAAGGGAGCAAGATTACAGACTCAAGATTGAAGAAACTGGTCCAATGTATGACGAAAATACCCGTGCTCACATGGAGTACTACCCAGCACATGTTACGATCTTGACTGCGCTAGAGACTGGGTAGTACTACTCGTTGGAAGTCGATCAAATTTCATTATCCTAGGCGTTAGAGAACCTGCACTATTAATTTGTTAATCTTGGTGGTAGCATTTTTATTTCTATTCTTATCTCGGTTACCGTTCAAATTCGCACCCACGTTCATATAATTTTTTTTTGCTTAGAATCACCCATATTATCTCCCCTCCAAGTTTGTACACGAAGTTCAGGTTCACCCTGTGTAATTAACATTTGTATGAATTTTCACCACATTTGGTCTCGATTAAAAAAAGTTGAGATGAAAATCTTATTTGTTTCAAAGTTTTGTCGCGGAGTCTGTGTGATTGACAAATTTTGTGATTTTTCGACAAACATTTTCGTGAGCTGCTTAAAATTCAGTATGTTGAGGAAGCTTTAAAATCTTAGAACTTCTCCGTTAGCTTCTAAAGCCCACATTCGTAGATTTATATCGTGAATAATCGAATTTTCATCTAAATTTGATCACAGCTTATTTAAAACATATTCACAAATTCTACTTCGAAATTCTGGAAGATTAGGTTAAATAAAATTCTGTTTTTCCCAGATATAGTGACATTTGCTTACGTAAATAAGATCTTAAGTTCATCTGATAAATTTGTTAAACATGTTTCAAAGATCAAACATCTCTTTAAAGGTTAGGCTTTCATTTGACTCATAGAAAACTTTTAATGTCAATGCAATTTTAAAGCACTCTTAACCCGGACGCATTCTGATTTCGCTCCGGAAGGCAATTCTGCGATTTCAGTGATAAAAAGCAATAAGGCAACCAAAATAATTCCTAGCCATGATAATTTTTGAATAAACAATATTCTAGGTAAATGACAGAAAATTCCAATGTTAAAAAGAAATAAGTAGTAAGCTGAAGAATAAGACCGTGTAAATGTATTATTTGTTGAACATTATTCGGATACTTGCTCATCCATAATTCCATTTTAATAGGGAAAAAATAATGTCGAATTGGTTTATCCTTCGCTGCTATCATACATTAATTTTTGCAGGCAAATTTTATATCAGATTATATTGCAGTACAGGGCGAGTCAAAAGTCACTGGACATAGCTGCATTTCGGAATTGGTATGTAAAATTAACGATGTGACCATGCTAACAGAGAATAGGATAGGTGCTCTATCTTTTGGGACAGTTTTGGAGTTTGGACGCCATCTTGAAATCTGCAAGTTTCGGTCAAGGTTAATTTTCTTAAATGGGAAAGGGGTCACATGGCATATCATATAACCATTTTTTTCTCAATATCTATTTCTGCAATTGGATTTCAGTTATTTGTTTGTGGTTCACAAGTTATTAACAAAAAATTGGCATTGTACCATTGTTTCTGTAATTGGAGATGGCACTAATGAAGGAGGTGAAAACTGAGCTAATCCTGATGTCCAGGGAACGCCCCCTACCGTATCATCATTGCTGCTGATTTCAACGACCGAAAGAGATCCAATCGCGCACAGTATCGTCGCATATGTGATATCACATTTCAGAGATACTGGGACTGTTGAACATAAAACTCGTGCAGATCGGCCAAAAACATCAGCCGATGAGGCAACCTCACAAATGATGTTGGCAGCATTAGCAAAGTGTCCACAACGCAACAGTGAGTGTGGACTCAGCCAATCACTCGTGCGGCTCGCCGCGCTCGGCAACCAACAACTCAGTGAGTGCCTCCATCAACTAGTTGACTTACCCCGAAGGGTTGCCACGTTCCTGTGCATCAGTGGCATATTATGCGATACATGTAAGCTTGGGCTTACCTGCAAAAATAAGCCCGGAAATTCAATAATGGAACCAGACCCTAATTCTTTCATCTTCGGAGCTATTCATTATATCTGAAATCAGCAAGGGCAACTTTCCCCAGAACGATATTCACCTATTGGATTAAGACTTTGGATGTATAGCTTGTTAAATAATAATAATCTAATTGCATTTCGCAAATATTTATTTATAATTCCAACTTTTGTTCTGAAAAAACAAATTTCAAAAAAGATCAAATCGTCTCCAACCCTCTCTCTCTGATCACTTTAATCACACTCTGATTAATTTACGTGACAACTTGTCATTACGTGATCTTCTTTCAACCATCTTGGCAGGATGAATGTATAAAAGTAATATGCTATCTTGTCACAATTTTTATTTTATAATTGATACTTTTATTCATAAAATACGATGTTCCTTCAACAGCTGCTTAAATGCTTAA
>JAHWFO010116778.1:8723-18806 GCA_023313115.1 Rhysida immarginata
TAGAAGGCATCATTGGAGAGGTCCATCCATTGTGAGCCTTTAAAAAAGTTTTTTTCGGTAAATCAAGTCCCGGTATATCGCCTAGAATGAATTTTTTCAGTGAAGAGGTAAATTCCTGTCTTTCGGATTTTTCTTAGAATGGATAGCCCCTTCGCTCTATATTGTAGTGATTTAGTTATTTTTTAACCAATTTGGAGGTTTAATTTAGCTTTTTGAGATTGTTCCGTTTACCTACAAGCGTAATTATCCCGGGCAATGCTGGGTCCTCTGCTAGTGAGATATTGATGGTCCGTGCAGAGTGTTTTTGAATTGTGTTGATACCATTGTTGATACATATTGTTGCAAAAACTTTGTCTTGCATTGTTGGCCATGAGATATTTCTCATTAATATACCCTGCCATAACCATGAATATCGATTTTTATCATTAATTATTATTTTGTTCGAAATCTGAGGTAGACAGTGACCTTGGTCATGCTTTGAAGGTCATATATGCGAAATTTTATCAAGATCGGAATAAAACTGTAGATTTGTATAAAAACAAACAAACAAACAAACATCCTTCTTTATAAATATAGAAAGAAAAGACTAGCAGAGGTACCCAGCGTTGCCCGGGATGATTACATTTGTAGGTAAAGAGAACACTCTCAAAAAATAAAATTATAACTCTTAAATGGTTAAATAATAACTCAATCAATACAACACAGAGCAAAGGGACTATCCATTCTACGAAAAATACGAAAAACAGGAATTCTAGGTGATATACCGAGACTTTATCTAAACGCTTTTTGACATGCCTCAACACTGCAGAGTATCACCAGATGCTTTAGACTCAAGTTTTTCTTGCCCTTGACGTAGAAGCTCTTATACCCTCTTGCTCTATTCGAAACTCCCGTTGTTCAGATGTTTCAAATGACCGTATAGCTTTTTCTGGCTTAGTTGCGGAGTTTCTCTGACCAATACTCGTTCTTTCTCTTTCCTTTCCAGACACATAAATTTTGCTAGTCGTCTGGACGTTTGATAGGGAGCTTAAGGGAGACACTTGTGACTCCTTTGCCTCATAAATAGATGCTGCGTTAATAATATCTTAAAAATAAACACATGAAAACGCTTAGAATTTATAAAGTAAAAATTCTTAATGAAATTCGCAAAAAAAATTTTTAAAGCCTCACAATGTATGGACCTCGCCGAGAATGCCACTGCTACTCTAAATAATTTTTTACTCATGTAATCTTACTATAGATGTACACTTGATGTTGTTGCAATTTCCACTCTTCTCTTGATGGCTTGAAGCAAAAATTGGCCATTCATCTCTTTGTGTAGTCTAGTGGTCGCCGAATCTTCTATTGACATTCTTACGATTTGCTCAATATAGCACGGAGCTTAAGGACCGCTTCCTCTCTCGTCTTTCCACTCTTTCTCAAATGTCTGCTAACTCTCTATTATCTCTAGTTACTTATCATTTCTAAAGATTTTCAGGAAATTGTTAAGTAGGCTGCTAAGAACTCTCAATTCTAAGAAAAGCCTAAAGTTATTCAGGAATTCTATGCATTGTTACAAATTGAACCTTATCTATATTGCACAAACTATGCATTTCATTGTTGGTCATGAGATATAGATTATTGATTCCTACATAGCGTTGGTGCATTGCGTGTTGATACCATTGTTGATACATATTGTTGCGCAAACTTTTCCTTGCATTGTTGATCATGAGATATATATTGTTGGTTAGTGCAGAGTGTTTTTGAATTGGTCATGAGATATTTCTCATTAATACGCCTTGCCATAACCATGAATATCGATTTTTTTCAATAATTATTATTTTTTCGAAATCTGAGTTCGACAGTGACCTTCATGCTTTGAAGGTCATGTATGCAAAATTTCATCAAGATCGGAATAAATCTGTAGATTTTTATAGAAAACAAACCCACAAACCCACAAACATCCTTCTTTTTATATGTAGAAGATAGAAGATAAGGTCAACTTATAATGTAATTATAAATTATTTACCGTTCGTATTGAATTTATTATATTTATTTTCTATGTTATTATTATTATTAACATTGTTTGGGGAAGCCAAACTCGGATCAAGTCCGGAAGCCAATCCCAGAAGTGGACTCAAATGAGGGACAAGCCCAAGGGAGTCAAATGCAAGGTAGGGAAAGTTACGCAGTCGTAGGAGTATTGATGTTTGGGTGTAGGAATTTCCTTACTATGTGATATGTGTTTAGAATTGTGGCTTTCTGTAAGGTTTTGTATAAGGTGGGTGTAAATTTAATGTTGACATGCTTTTGTATAGCGAGTGTGGAATAACCCCAGTGGCAGAAAGAACGTTAGGAACAATGTGTACTCTGTTAACTCTCCAAAGGCGTTTTATTTCGTTTGCAAGATCCGTATATTTAGTGATTTTGTCAGTATTTATCTTTTGTAAATTGTGTGTGTTGGGGATGGAGATATCAGATATGTAAGTCACTTTGTTTTGCTTATTTACTAGTGTAATGTCTGGTCTGTTATGAGGGATAGTTTTGTCAGTGATTATAGCTCTGTCAAAATATAGCTTATATGTGGTGTTCTCTAAGACAGTGTCAGGGATATATTTATTGTATGGAGTGTGAATATCCCTTAGCTTGTGTATCTTAGCTAGATGTTGATGTGTGATGTTGGCTACCTGGTTATGTGTAAATAATCTGTCTGCGTGAGTATTTTGGAACTGGATATGACGTGTTGGATGGTTTCCTCTGCGATATGGCATTTCCTGCAAGACCCATCAGTCGAATCTTTGATATGTTTTCTGTAAATTTTAGTGTTACTAACCTGGTCTTGTATGGTAATCATGTTTCCTTCAGTTTCCCCAAAGAAACTCCCTTCACCTAACCAAAAGTTCGACGCTTTTTTGTCGACAGCGGCTGGTTGAGGTCAGAAGGATGTCTACCGTGGATTTGCTTTCGGAGCCATGATTGAAGTTTAGTGCATGTTGTAGGAATGTTGTGGGTGTTCTGCACGCTGTTCACATTCAAAGGTGTGTATTTTGTATCAGCCATGCAGACTACTTTGTGTAATGGTAATGTGTGTTGTTTAGAGTAAAAGAATTCTCTGAGTGACTGAGTCTGTTTCTGGTGTAGATCTATTATTTCAATCAGACCTCTGCCTCCCTCTGAACGAGACAGGGTGAGTCTTTCAATAGCTGCGTGTGGATGGTGCTTTCTGTGCTTTGTAAGCAGTTTACGTTGTTTCCTTTCTAGTCCCGGAAGATATGTGTGTGTCCACTGTATGGCTCCAAGGGGTAGGAGAGTATTGGTGTGGCATAAGTATTGATGGCCTTCATTAAATTTCTGGAACTTAAATGCGTCTCTAGCCATTGAAGATATTGTTTAGTGAGTGTATTTTTTATGCGTTTGTGCTCCAGAAGCTTGGCTTGCTTAAATCCTAGATATTTTGAAAATTCGTCATTTTCCATAGCAGCAATGTGATCTGGTTCTTCTAATGTGAAGCCCCCTTCCCTGATTACTCCATTTTCAATGTGAATGGTTTTGCATTTTTCCAACCCAAATTGCATGTGTATGTCTTTTGAAAGAGTTTTTGTAATGTCAAGTAATTGGTGCAATTTTTTATGTGGACGTGTAGATTTTCATATCGTCCATGTAGAATAATTGTGAAAGCGTGTAGTGGCAGCTTTTATTGTGTTTAATCACGTAGCCATAAGTTGTGTTGTTCAGTCTGTTTGAAAGTGCATTTAGTGCATGGCAACCCCAGAGTGGGCTCAGTGAGTCACCCTGGAATATGCACCGGTTTATCTGTATTTTGTCACTCGTTATGGTTTCACTGTTGAGTGTGAGATATAGTGTAGTTCTCCAATGCAGTATTGTACTTTCTAAAAGTATTGTGATAAGTGTAGGGTTTATTTTATATAATCGTAGTGTATATAAAAGCCATGAGTGTGGGGCACTATCAAAGGCCTTCTTGTAATCAATGTAGGCTGCATGGAGGTGTCGATGTTTATTGTGAGTTTTGCCATAGGACCACACTGTCTATCAGGAGTTGCTCCTTACAACCCATGTGGTTTCTACGGCATCCCTTTTGTTGCTCAGTGAGAATGTTGTTTGTGTCCATGTGTGTATAAATTTTGTTTGCGATACAGGCAGTTATTATTTTGTAAAGTGTAGGCAAGCATGTGATAGGTCTATATTGTGTGGGATCTGTAGTGTTATGTGACTTTGGTACCATGTATGTTATTCCTTGTGTGAGGAAATGTGGCAATGTCCGTGGTGTTTGCAAAGTGTTGGAGATCTGTTTTGCAAGGATCAGATGCAAACAGGTGAAGCACTTATACCAGAAGTTCTAAATCCTGTCTCCACTTGGAGCCTTCCAATTGTAAGTACATTTAATGACTTGTGAGAGTTCATCTGCTGTTATGCCAGTATAAGGCATGTTTGATAGTGTGAATGCTAATTGCTCCTCTTCCCTGATCCAGCTAGCTTCCCTATTATATTCAAATGAGACAGACCAAAGAGACGATCATTAATGTCGGAGTGCTGTTTGTGGTGGCAGACCAGTGATTTGTGTCTGTGTATAATCTTTGTTTAAGTGCTTATAGAATGTGTTCTCATTGTTTGCGAATAACTTGTTCTGCTGTTTGCGCTGAGTGCATGTTTTGTATCTCTTCAGGCGTTGTGTTTTTGCAGCTAACTTTTGTATAAACGTGTCCATATAGTCTGTAATGTGTTGATTGTACTGCTCATATCTGGTGTGTGTTTTAATTTTCTTAAATAACTGTCTGAGGCGTTTGTTCTGCTTTGACGAAGTGTTGTTTTTAGTGTACTGTGTAAGTCTTCCTAACTGCTTGCGGATTTCGTCAATCTTAGACTCAATCGGATTTGCCATTTAGGTTTCTGTTGGATGTATAATGTTTGTGTGTGTTTATGGATTGGTTTCCTACCCAGTGTGGATATAACTGCAAGAGCCCCTGTGTAAATGAGAAGGTGTATGTACTCCAAAGATAGATTTTCTTCAATGTACTGTGTTCATGTAAGATAAAATTTCCCCTGTTTTGCTTTTTAGGTTCATTTTAGGTGTACCTGGTCTTTGTGTGGGATGTGTTCCCATGTAAACTGTAAGGTAACTTTGTAGGGTGTCATTTAATGTTTCAAAAAGTCTGGTATTCATGTTGTGTTGTGGATGAATGTCATGGTGAAGTTCACTATTGAGTGTATGTTCTACAAGTTCATTAGTGATGTCAGTTTTAGTGTTTGAATCTGTGTTTTGAGTGTTTGGTTGGTCGTGTTCTTGTAGCTGTTGTGCAACTTCTTGCTTTATTTTCTGTAGCCTTCATAACAATTGTGCGATGCTGATCTGCAGTGCGTTGTTCAGTGACTGTGATGTGAGGATATGTCTCTTTGAAAGTGTTGTATGAGCGTTGTCTGTATCCTGTAGTGTCAGTTTCCAATTTAGTGACTGCGTAGTAGGCTCGCATGATAAAATGGTTTATGTCATTGGTCCATTTCATGCGTTGGTGTGGCTTGCCTGCCTTAGTGGTCGAGGGCAAAGGAGCTCTTGAAACACTAGGGACAGGTTGTGGCATTGCAGTAGCCGAACAGGGGTTGGTGCTGCTTTCTCCACCAGTGGCCCTGGGAGATAGTGGCATATTTTTCGAACGTGAGCCTCTGCCTAACCCACGAGCGCGGACCTTGGTAACCCGGGTGACGTCCGAGCGGGTATCAGACAACGCACTAGCACTAATCATAGTGATCATTAATAAATGGGTGGTCCTGATAGTCATCTCCATCATCAGCTCATCAGCCCTGCTGTGTCATCTGGACCCTCAAGATTAATCTAAGGGTAGAGCACTTTAGACCTGTTAACCAGGGCCATCTCTCTAAGATGTTGCCCCCCTCGCACGACGCGGACGTAGGATCACACGAGGGTTATTATTATTATTATTATTATTATTATTATTATTATTATTATTATTATTATTATTATTATTTTTATTATTATTATTAATAAAATGAGTTAGATTATCGATGTACAAAGCCAACGTTAAATTTGGGACTGATTCCACGGGGGAATATTGCGCCAAGCCTAGGGACAACCACAAAGATAAACACTCATGTCCTTGGCGGGATTTGATCCCGCAATGCTCCCATCCGATAGCTACAATACGACACTTCTTATTTTACTCATTTTATTAACTACTTTAATTTTTATTATTAATTTTTTGTTTATTTAATTATTTTTCTTTATTTTCACAAACGCGTCAACGATAATATATACAGGGTGTTTCAAAAGTACACCACCAAACTTGGCAAAACGTTAGAGGGGATCAATTTGAACATCTTTTTTGAATAAAGTTTTATTCTAAAATGATTCTGCAGTCAATTGCAGTACGTGGATTCAATTAATTAATATGAACGGAAACACTGTTAACCTTTAAAACGTTTATTCACATCATTACAATGAACATTAATTAGAAAAGTCAGTAATGTTTTAGTACTACATTATGTCCTCGAAATGTCGACTACCTATTTCAATGCAAGTCTCACATCGTCGTAACATGGAACAGTTGATGCGCTGAAACACTACAGGCATCTCGTTTACCGTCGCTGCAGCAGCCACCACACGTGCCACAAGATCTTCCTGTGACTTAACAGGAGTTTCATACACCACACTTTTCATATGTCTCCAGAGGAAGTAGCCCAGACGTGGGGTCAGGTGACCTGGGTGGCCAGTTAATAGGATCTCCACGACCGATCCATTTGTTTTGAAATCTTGCATCAAGGTAATCACGTACTTCCCGGGAGAAATGGGGTGGTGCCCCATCATGCTGGTACCACATGTCTCGGCGAATTTTCAGTGGTATGTCTTCCAAGAGTTCTGGTAAAACATGCTGAAGAAACATGTTGTACATATGCCCATTTAAGGAAGTCAGCATCATGTATGGGCCAATCAATTGTTCATGCACAATTCCACACCAAACGTTAATACTGTAACGCTGTTGATATGCACGGAGAAAACGTGCGTGTGGATTCTCATGGGCCCACAGGTCTGCACTGTGTGAAGTAAACATAGCTTCATCTGTTAATAATAAACGTGATGTGAACGTAGGGTCCTTATGATTTTGTGCTACATACCACGTTGCAAATGCTTCACGAAGAGGGCAGTCAGTTATCTTCAATGATTGGACCTTTTGCCGGTGGAATGGATACAGCAAATTCTCGTGCACAACCAACACCCCCTGAAATCTTTGTGCCAGGAGGTGTTGGCACAACTCTCTAAACATAAGCGGGATTCACGCCCAGGTTAGGGGAGGGGTCGTCAAGGTCACACTGCTGACATCAGTTGTCGCCCTTTGTCGCTTGTCGCTATCTCGTCCCGCCGCAAATACAGGCGTGTCGCCGGCTCACTGGTCTTCTCTCCTATGGTATATACATATATTTAACTGTAACTATTTAAATGATAATCATTTAAATAAATAAATGCGGTAGTGAAATATTCATGCCTTTGGTCCTGTGAACTGATGTTAGTAATGGTTTAATTATTTTCAACTAATGTTTTTATTTATATCTCATTTATTAAGTCATAATTAATAACTATTTCAGAAAACAAAACAGGTGCACAAAAATTTATTTGTTTAGAAAATATAAGCTAACATTCAAAATTCAACTATGAAAGTATTGAACCAAATTTTGTGCCTTTCATTAATTTTTTGAATAAATTATGATGTAATAAATAAATAAATTTGCGTTGCTTATATTTTTTATTGTTGAATTTAGATAAATTTTTTGCACATTTAGTCTTGAAAATTTTGATAGTAACTGATTATTATTACTAGGGCGGACTGCGACTCGCGAATCGCTTTCTTGACCAATAATTTAGAGCGAACCGTTATTGATTGTTAAGAAAATGACTAACTAAATTCTTTAAATTGATATTAATTTTTATTGTTGAAACAATTTCATTTTAAACTGCGTAATTTGGCAAGTTCTTCACGCCTAACCTTCCACGATGCATGGTTGTTGACATTAATCAACCGCGGCTTTGCAAATGCCGGTTCGATCAATAAACCGTTGATGGTCTTCACTCGTGAAAATGCCACGTACGATAATCCAAGTCCAAATTCTGAATCACCAATGTCTATGACTGCTTTATCAACAATGATTCCTTGTGCTTTGTGTCTGGTGATTGCATCGGCTAACTTAAGCGGAAATTGCTTACGCGTACAAGATACTCCTCCTTTTTTGAAGCCAACGGCGATCGGTAAAATGGGAACTGCTACATTGGTTAATGTTGGTCCAGTATAGGTTGCGAATTTGACGAGAATGCACATCGGCAGTTCATTCAAGTGGTTGCGAGTTTCAGTTGGCGAGTAGACAACCACACCAAAAAGATATTGTGATTACGCTGACAGCACTTAGAATTACAATATATACCTCAAAATGTAGATTCAATATTCAAGAATGCAATGAAATCGAAAAAATATCGTTAAAAGTTCTAAGAACTTCGAAATTTGGCCTTAAAAATCGAATGTGCAGAGCAAAATTTGCGAAGGGCTTCGCCGTATTTTGTATGTCAAAAATTCTATTTGCACGCGCAATGTTTGTTTACGTTTTTCTCAATGCATTCCTATGGGAACAATTGAAGGGTGATTATTCCTCGATGGTAGGTCGGATTTGAAAAATTCGACCATCACCATCACCATGGTCATGCGCATGCACGTGCAAATTTTCATTGTTGTGACTATTACGTGTCAAAAGTTTTATGCGGTCATCGAATTACACTTGTCGACTGTTAACAGAGCTTCGCTTACGCTTCGCTCTAAAAAAACAGGTCATAAAAGTTCTAAGAACTCGATAAAATGGTCTCAAAAATCGATGGTGCAGAAAAAAATTTGCGAAGGGCTTCGCCATATTTTCTATGTTGAAAAATCTATTAGCGCGTGCAATTGTTTGTTTACATTTTTTTCAATGCATTTCAATGGGAACAGCTAAATGGTTATTATTCCTCGATGGCTGAACCGATTTTTAAAATTTTTATTTAGTGACCATCAGGATGGTCATGTCCAGCTGTGTGCAAAATTTCATTTGTCTATGTTCTCTGGTTCAAAAGTTTTATGCCCACAAAGAATTTTGATTTTCGCCTGATAACAGAGCTTCGCTAATGCTTCGCTCTAATTATTATTATTATTATTATTATTATTATTATTCCTGTTAATTTTCAGTTTATTTTCTTACCTTAAAAATACTTATTATTTCGAAACTGTTATTTAATTCATCAGATTTTATTTTTTCTGTAATTATGCTCACAGGCAAGAATATCTCTTTCATTTTTTTATTTTTTATTTTCTAATATTATCTAAGTTTTTTCATATTTAATTGTTTTTGCAGGGTTGTTTTAATATTTTTTATAGTGTTGTTTCAATAGTAATAATAAATTCGTATAAGCCTTGAAAATAAGTTGAATTTTATGAACTTCTAGATTCTCAGGCTGATATCTGAGTCATATATACTACTAGCAGACCCGGCAATGCTTCGCTATTGTTATGTATGAGCGTCTTCTAAAAATCAATCTTTTGGCTCTTAAAAATGTAATTATTGTATTATGTTTCACTTCTCTATAATCACCGGTCCTTTAGCTGAGTAAATTTGACGCAGGGCCGGAGATGAAAGGTGAAGAATAATGTTCACATTTTTTGTACATTCACATTCAGAAATTGCAAAATTTCATTAACAAAGAGTCCGAGCAACGCCGAGTATATAAGCTACTTCATAATAAATCGAAAAATAGTCATGGATACTTTAAATAAATTTTAAATCAAATATAAAAATCGATATTTTATGACCAACAACCACGTGGCCAAAATCCGACCAATCACGATCCATGTGACGTCACACGGGTCCTCCAAGATGCTTCAATACTTGGTCAACCGGATCAAACCGACCTAACATGTGGACTTTGATTCCGGCGCCTCGAAGACGTGCGCCCATCTGTTAGGAGCCTTTTGGGTATGTACAATTTATAACCTAAACAAACAAATCACGCGAGTCAAAAAGAAAAAAAAAGACCAACCACATGGCCAATTTTTTTTTTAT
>JAHWFO010116779.1:4857-15751 GCA_023313115.1 Rhysida immarginata
TGGGTGACCCGATCCAGCATAGCCCTTAGCATCACTGAGGCACTCAAGCCCCTCCACCACGTCAAGGTAGTGCCCACGGAGGGGAGACGTATTAGGCCACTGGCAGTTTCAGTGGAGGCCTTTCGAGGGAACAAGAAGCCACTACAGTGTTACAACTGCCTGCGCTTCGGACACGTATCCATGGGCTGCACGGAAGATCCTCGTTGTAATAAATGTGCTGAGGGGCACCAGTCAAGAGATTGCCCCAAGATCAAAGGACAAGACCCCCCAAAGTGCATCAGATGTGGTGGACAGCACACATCAAGCTACACGAAATGTCCAAAATACCCCTAGGTTCAAAGGATGTCTAGTTCTAAAGTGACCGCAGGCAAATCCTATGCTGCCACTGTGTCTACGCCGGAAGATAAAGACCTCAACATCAACGACCTACCAGGTATCTATAAACAATTAGGACGTATCTTTAATCTGTTTTCTAATCTAGGCAAAAGTTACCCACAGTTGAGTTACCTCACGACCAACTAATTTTAGTATGGCTGCACAACGTTATACTGTAATCAATAAAGGTGAACTTCGGTGCGTGATATGGAACGCTAGGGGCATTCCCCGAAAGCGTATCGAGTTTCACAACTTTCTGATAAATCAAGAAATCGACGTGGCTTTCCTCTGTGAAACTCACCTCAAACCAAGCCAAGACTTCAAGCGACCTGGCTATTGTGTGTACCGTAAGGATCGAATGGCTTCAAATGCTGCAAGATGTGCGTCTGGGGGCGCTGCGATCATCATTAAGAGGGGAATTCAACACCAAGAATTAGTATCCAAGTCTTATGCAGGTATGGAATCAGCCTCCATCATTATCAATGACGTCTCCTGTGGTGAAGTGAAGTTCGTAGCGCTCTACAATTCACCTAAGCATTATCTTGACATTTGCGAGCTTGATGAAATCTTCAGTGGTGACACCCCAGTCGTCCTGGCTGGTGACCTAAATGCCAAGCATCCAAGCTGGAAATCCAGAACGCAGAATTACAACGGCATGATTCTCTATAGGTACATACAAGGTAGAGATGATGTCATCGCTGTTGGACCTGCGGAGGACACCTACTACTGCGACCACTCCCCTAGTAGTGATGTTTTGGACATCTCGCTCTTGAAGGGTTTCTTCAAACCGTGCAATGTCTTCACGATTGATGACCTTTCTTCTGACCACAAGCCTGTGGCGTTGAACTTTGACAATGTCGACATAAATTTCCGAGAGTAACTGATACATCATCAAGACTGGAAGCTCTACAAAGATATTCTTAAGGAATATGGCTACCATCCCGACATTGCTTACTGTACAGAGGACATCGATCAACTTGTTAATGACATCACCAGATGTATTAACGGTGCCATAGAAGCTAGTAAGTATCCATCAGAGAATAAACCTTCTCATCGAATCCAACTTACTCCTGGAATCCAACGCCTAATTTCTGAAAGAAACAGGACCCGTAGACTATGGCAACGCTATCGTGAACCTTGGCTCAAAACCAAGTACAACAGGTTAGTGCGAAGAGTTCAAGAGGAGATAAAAGAGCTTCGCGACGCTAGATGGCATGAAAAACTCAAAAGCTTGTCGGCTCGCGACAATTCCATTTGGAGTATGGTTACAGCTTTACAGAAGAAGAAGAATGTTATGCTTCCTCCACTCCGTACACCACAAGGTAACTATGTGCAAACTGATCAGGACAAGGCCCAGGTCATTGCAGATTCACTGAAAATGAAGTTTGTTACTCCTACCAACGATAAGCCTGAGAGCCAAATCATGTCTCAGCGTGTGCAAGAAGGTATTGTCAACTTTGATGAAGTCCCGCAGCATTTAACGAAGTACAACATCGAGGCTGGAGAGATCGCCAACATCATAAGTAAACTGAAAAAGAAAAAGGCTCCAGGAAAAGACAAGGTGAGTAATAACGCCCTTATGAATCTTCCAAAAAACTTTATTGACTTTCTCACCAATATCATTAGCGACTGCTGGAAATTTTCTTATTTCCTTGTGGCTTGGAAGCAATCTATTGTATTGAGTATCCCCAAACAGGGGCAAAATCCTGCAATTCCCGCGAGCTACCGACCTATTACCTAGCTCTCCTCGATGTCCAAGGTGTTGGAGAGAACGATCCTCGTCAGATTCCAAGATCACTGTCTAGCAAATGACCTTTTTCGGGAAGAGCAGTTTGGCTTTGTGCTGCCCACTTCTATCCGATGCAGATATAGAGGCTCGTTGAAGACCTGAGCACCCCCGCCCTGAACCTAAGCAGGTACTGTGGGGTGGTATTTCTCGATGTCAGTAAAGCTTTTGACCAAGTGTGGCATGAGGGCCTTGTCTGCAAAATGATCAGAGACGGCTTCCCTGCCGATTTGATTTTGATGGTGAAATCCTTTCTTGACGGCAGTTCCTATCAAGCCAAAGTTGGAGAAAATCTTTCCACACCCCGTGTTGTAAAGGCCGGTGTCCCTCAGGGTTCTGTCCTCGGGCCTGTGCTATTTAATTACTTTGTACATGATTTCCCGAAACCCGTTAATTGTAATCTGTATTTTTATGTGGATGACACTGCCATTATGACATGGGCACACCAGCCGGCTCACGTTATCACTCAGCTGCAGTGCGCCTTGAAGCAGTTCGAAGACTGGTTTAACTGCTGGAAGTTGAATCTTAACGTCGGAAAGTGCAAGGCTTTGTACCTCAATAGGAAGCTCCAGCATCCCCCAGATTCTCTTGTTCTGTTCAATAAGAAACTGGACTGGGTGGACAACTACAAGTATCTGGGAGTTATCATTGACTCAAGACTCTCATGGAACCAGCATATGTCCTATGCTCTGAACAAAGCGAAGAGGGCTAAGTACAGTATCATAGCTCTCATGGGTCGCAACAGTGCCCTCAGCATTGACAACAAGCTACTTCTGTACAAATCGATTATCCGGACCATACTCCTCTATGGCATGCCTGCGTGGGCGACTATCTGTAAAACCAGATGGAGTGAACTACAGTCATTCCAGAATGTTATCCCCTCCGTGGGCACTACCTTGACGTGGTGGAGGGGCTTGAGTGCCTCGGTGACGCTAAGGGCTATGCTGGATCGGGTCACCCATTACAGACATGCCTTAGCAGAGAGGACAGACTAAAAGTGTCCGGTCGGTTTTTAACATGGCCTCCATTACGACCAGTACGTCCACCTGCGTGTTTGCCGTGCGCAGCGACCCTATTTCTGGGGAAAGGGGGATCCTGGTGGTTGAGGGAAGGCTTTCCGGAACAGCACACCACTTTGGCCCCTGCTTCTCGGAAGGCTGGGTGGTCTGGATGAGCCCGTCCACATCAATCGGCTGGTCGTCGCTCCTTGGAGCTTCGGTCATAGGGTTAGGCGCTGCCTATGTCCTCCTCGTATCCCTGGTGCCAATGTGCATCCCCTTGTTGGGCTCGGTGGTGGGTGGGGAGCGAGGGAGATGAAATTTTCTCATACTTAATATGGGTAAAAATAAGCAAGTAAATCCCAAACCAAAGAACGATCGTGAAGAGAGAACGAGCCGCAGACCGCCAAAGAATCCGAAGTTTTTGGAGATGAAATTAGCAAGTGGGGAGTCGTTTAAGACCATCTCCCCATTTCTAATTTCAAAAGAACTGAAACGAGTCGTTGGGGATATCAAACATGTAAAGAGACTGTTTAATGGCCAGCTATTGATCGAGGTATTTAAGGATAAACAAGCTACCACCCATTTATCCTTAAAAAGGTTTGCAGGGAAAGCCGTTTCGGTTTCTCCCCACGCAACCTTGAATTATAAGAAAGGTGTTTTGACGTGCCAGGACCTGGAAGGAATGGGGGATGAGGAAAACATTGCCGAATTGGATGATCAATCTGTTGTTGACATTCGCCGGATCGCTCCAAGGAGGAATGGTGTTCCTCATCCTACTCATTCCTTCATTGTTACCTTTGAGGGATCAGTTTTGCCTGATACCATCTATATCGGCTATATCCACTGTCACGTGAGACCCTTTATCTCCAACCCGTTGCGATGCTTCCAATGTCAGAAGTATGGTCACACGAGAACAAACAGTCATTTTAATGCAGTTTGTTGCAAGTGCGGCCTGCCCGGACATGAGATGGAAGACTGTTCAAACCAGTTCCGGTGTTGTAACTGCAAGGAAGCCCATTCTGCCCTTTCAAGGAACTGTCCTATTTGGCGGAAGGAAAAGAAGATCCAAGAGGTTCGTGTCCTTGGGAATTTGTCTTTTCCGGAAGCGCGTAGGCAGGTAGAACAAAATGAAGTCCGAAATTACGCATCTGTAGTTAAGAGTCGTCCTTCTGTTATGACATCTTCGAATTCCACCCCCACAGAACCATCTTCGAATTCCATCATACAACCAGGAACTCCTCCAAAAACTTCGGAGAGAGAAGATGGGAAGAAACGCTCTTCAGAGGCGTCACCTTCCTCTGACCCCTCCAAAAAACGTGTAGTAGAGACTACACCAACTTCTCCAGTATTGGGGGGAGGGCCAGACTTCGTTTTAAACGTACAGATATCTCCTATCGAGAAGATGGAGTTATCTCGGGAGTTTAATCCTACATCTTAAAACCTTCATCATGGCACTATTACAATGGAACCTTAAAGGATTCTTTTGTCGCTTAGAAGACCTAAAGCTCTTAGTCAATAAGTTCTCCTCCTCCTTATTGGCTTTGCAAGAAACGTTCCTCTTGCCATCCCAGTCTGGTGAAGCCCCATTTGGTCGCCTCCCTTTTGGACGCCATTTCAGCGCCATTTGGTCGCCTCCCATTTTGTCGCTTGCATCCTCTAAGACTTTCTATTAAGTAACTGTATTTAAATAAATACTAATAAAGCCAAAATTATTAATTAATAATATTTAAAATAAAAATCATATAATATCAAAATATCATATTTATTCCTCATTTTCATTGAGAATAAATATGTTTTTTTTAATATAAAAAATTCAAAAAGATATCAATATGGTTAATTTAATTTAAGAAGTAAATTAAAACCATTTCCAAGTTCTAGATTTGACCTACTTCCAAATTTGACCTTTTGGCTGAACTTTTTCAGCAATTTCCAAGTAAACGGATAAAATCAAGAAAGCTTGGCCATAAATAAAACGGATAAGCAGTTAGTGTTAAATTCGGACAGGGGCCCCATTGTTGAATCTAGTTTGATCCAATGGGTGGCCCAGTTACCAAAACGGTAATCACGTTTTCAAGGGTTATTTTCGGCTCATCCGAAACTTTATAACTAGGTCATTAAAAACATGCAAGAAACGGAAGAGTATGAGTTTTTTCTTTTGGGTGCTGGAGGTAATCCTCCTAGACCTTCAGCAAAATATATGCGACTGAACCTTAAAATCCAAACTCTAACAAACACCTTCTTGCAAAGCCCACAGAATTCTGAAGACTTGAAAATGTTCATGGATGCTGTCGGTTATACCATGAAACTGACCAAGCCTAATTTATGCTTTTCATTGATTGTAAAATGGATGTAAATGAAATAAATACACCTTTTTTAAAAGTCAATATTGTAACATGATAAAATAATTTAACATTTCCAGTTTCTTTCCTTTGTACTGTATTCAGTTGTATGGTGCAATTAGTTACTTTACTTCTAATAATAAAGCATCAAAATGTAATTAAGTAACACATGCAGAAAAATACATTTTGTTAACGTGGCTCATCAAGGCCCTATGGGCTGAATAAAGAACAGGCGATCAAATGGGAGGCGACCAAATGGGGCTTAACCCCCAGTCTCCTACCCTAAAAGGATTTAATTTTTTTAGGAAGGATTACACTTCGGGAAATAAAGCCTGTGGTGGTGTTGCCATCTTAGTTCAAGGATCTTTGCCTTTTACTACCATTAATTTAAAATCTAACCTTCAGGCGGTAGCAGTTAGAGTCTTATTCAAAGATCTCTTACCTCTAACTGTTTGTTCACTGTATCTACCTCCAGATCAAATACGAACGAAACATCTTTGTCATCTCTGCTGCGTAAACTTCCCAGCCAGTTTCTTATTCTGGGGGATTTTAACGGCCATAATCCCATTTGGGGGTCTATAAAGCTCTCTGAAAGAGGATATATGATAGAGAAAGTTTTGAATGCCTTTAACGTCAATTTGTTAAACAATGGCTCTCCAACATTCCTCCACTCAGCCAATGGCTCTCTGTCATGCATTGATCTATCTATATCCTCTTCATTTTTTACACCTAACTTAGCCTGGAGCGTATACTCAGATTTACATGGTAGTGATCATTTCCCGATTAGTATTTCTCTGAGTTCTTCTTCATTTTCCAACCCTTTACCACGTTGGAAATTGGATAAAGCAGACTGGCAGGTTATCCAATCCCATCTACAGTTTGAGAATAAAACACCCTTTCCATCTGTAGATGAGGCTGTAGAGGATTTCACTTCCCGCATCCTCCATGCGGCAGAACAATCCATTCCTAAGTGTAGATCCTCTTCCACGAAAATTCCAGTGCCATGGTGGAATGAAGAATGTGCCCTAGCGGTCCGAGAACTTAAGCGAGCTCTCCGCATTTTTTCCGCACAACCTACTCTTGAGAATCTTATTACTTATAAGAAAAAAAGGGCCAGTTTTAAACTAATCATTTCTAACAATAAGAAACACTGTTGGAGAGATTATATCTCTTCCATTAATAAAAACACTCCCCTTCAAACTGTATGTAACATGATTAGAAAAATAAATAGGAAAAGACTCCCGGATAAACTCCCTTCTCTCATTGCAAATGGTTATACATACTTTGACCCGAAAGAGGTAGCTAATATCCTCGGAAGGGCATTTGCTGAAGTTTCACGAATAAAAAATTGCAGTGTCTCCTTTCAAAGACGAAATCTTTTCGAGGAATCGTATGCTATAAATTTTAAATCCCGAAACCTCGAAAAATATATTCTCCCGTTTACTTTACGGGAACTACATTATGGACTAGATCCTGCTCTTCCCACAAGTTATAGGCCCATTAGCTTGTTGCCCATGCTTTCGCAGTTCTTTGAGCGCACTATACTCAAGAGGTTCAACGAGTACTGCGAGGCAAACAACCTCATTCGTAGTGAGCAATTTGGCTTCCGTCCAGGCCACTCTTGTCAGCTTCAGTTATGGAGGCTCGTTGCTGATTAAAACGGTCCTCTCAACCTCTCTATGTTTGGTGGTCTCGTTTTCCTCGATGTCCAAAAGGCCTTTGACCAAGTCTGGCATGATGGGCTCATATACAAAATGATTACCTACGGGTTCCCTGACGATCTAATTGCTTTGGTTCGCTCCTTCCTGTCAAAGAGGACTTTTCGTGTTAAGGTTGGGGACTCCTTGTCTGAACCCTGCGATGTAAATACTGGTGTATCCAAAGGCTCTGTCTTGGGGCCAGTCTTATTCAACTTCTTTATCCATGACTTCCCCAAGTTTGCAAAGTGTAATCTTTACATGTTTGCTGACGATGGTTCCATCATGATATGGGCACGAAACCCAGCACATGTCATCACTCGACTACAAAAAGCTTTACATCAGTGCGAGAGCTGGTTCACTAAGTGGCGATTAAAGCTGAATGTCAAAAAGTGCAAGGTCATGTTTATCACTCGCAAATGCAAAAACCCTCTAAAGCCCCTCTTCTTATTTGGCAAGAAACTTGAGTGGGTAAAAAGCTATAAATATCTGTGTGTCATGATCGACTCCAAACTAAATTGGAACGACCAAGTTCAATACGCGCTCAACAAGGCAAAGAAAGCGTAGTTCAGTTTGATTGCATTTCTGGGGCGAAACGGCGCTCTTGATGTGTATAACAAAATCTTGATATACAAGGTTGTGATTCGTGCAATTTTGCTTCATGGAATGCCTGCTTGGGCTTTTATTTGCAAATCTAGGTGGAAGGATCTCCAGACCCTCCAAAATGTTGCTCTCCGATCCATTGCCCAACTTGACAGAAGAGTTGCCAACAACCACTCTATCTATGACGATTTGGGGATGACCCACATAGGCACCTTTGTCCAGACACTTATGAAGAACATGCTACCCAAGATGGAGAATCATGAAAACACCCTGGTTTCTGGATCATCCACTCGTTGTAAAGAATCACCTCAGGTTTCGAAGACCGCGCCATATCCTGGATGCCTGCTTGGATGACGTTAACAAGGCCGCATTCCCCAACTATTGGATCCTTTAGATCCTGCTGATTTTTAGGGACTCTATTCGTCAATCTACAATCTGACTCTCGTCCCTTCTGGGGACTTCTCTGGAGAACTAAAGAGGTTCATCAGGCTTCTCTCCCAGTTCAGTGTACCTCCTCTGGTTTACTCTTTGGGCGAGCGTGCAAAGTGAGCTTGGCTCCTGGACTACTCGCGTCTTCTTTTCACTTCACTGTTCGACAAGCAGTAGCCTAAATATTTTAGAAGACTTCAGTTTTTAGGCTTATCGTCTCTCTAATCATTAGTGCTGGCGATGTTTGAAATCAACACCGATCTTTGAAACTTAAAAAACCCACTTTATTTAGGTTACTTTTTATCTCAGTAAAAAGAAAATAGCATTAATCTGAAAGCACTAAACTGAACAACTAATGCTTTTTGCATATTTTTGTTTAATATTGAATCATGTGAACACTTTCTGGTTTCAATGAATTTCGTTTAGCTGAAATCAATGTGCCGGCTTTCGAAAAAATTCGCTCAGACGGAACAGATGTAGCGGGCATACATAAGTAGTGCTTCACAAGGAATTTCATGGTGTTACTTAGACTACAGTTCTTCCACCAATCCAAAGGGTTTTCTTTTCTTCCTAACATTTTCTGTTCATCATAGTGCCGGGTCTCTTGAATAGGTCCAACAGCGCTTGAAATTACTTGCTGATCAAAGTCAGCCCAAATATCTTCTGATAGATCGTTTACTTCTGATGAGGGCTGCTGCTCCACGACTGCGTAACCAGAAATGAATCTCAGTTCGCGTTGAACTGCTAATTCCCCACGGTCCAAAAAGCACATTTTCTTGAACCTTGAATCCAAATAAGTGGCTACTGCAAGAGATGGTGTTGTCTCGATATTACTGAATCTTCCTGTGAGGCCAGCGATCAACTTTTCTCTTATTGCTTTGGTATTACTTTTGACAGGGAAACTGATGCCTCATCATTTTTCGATAGCTTAAAAGCTAGCACGTAATTACTTTTTATTTAATTTTATAATGCGAATGGAGTGGAATAGAAGTGGTTATTTTATTCAAATATTGTTGGTTGTTCCTGCAGTATAATGGGTAAATGGGCGAAGTATAAAAGAAATTTACCAAAAATCATGAGAAAAAGAAGAAGACTTTATAGGATGGCTAGAAGAATGTTCAGGTAAGTTGCATAAAAGCTTTCTTTTCCTGTTATCTTATGCACTATGCGGCTATGCTGAAGACCAAATTTGTTTTTAATGATTCAGATGATTCTTCGTATGCGTACTGTAAAGTTTGCAAAAAACGTCTAAGGGCCCACCAAAACAAACGTTTTCAAATTTTGAGTCAATCTTTCTGCCATTAAACAAAGTAGATTTAGGATTTGAATTTTAATTTAATATGGATGTTTTAGAGGAGAGATGTTTCAACTTTTTACAATCATTGTGTACAGAAATTCTACAATGATTTCCTAGTAATTTTGTGATGTATGAAAAGATAAAAAAATCTTTCTCCTGCACTCCTCATTCTTAGTCAATGCAGAAAACCATTTTGTGAATTGACACTAAAACTGATCATCATGGTAGGTTTAGAAATTAGCATGATTGAATCTCAGTGGCGATCGATAATTGCTAAAGAGTGGACCTTATATTTTAGTGAAAATGTGCCAAGCGACTGCCAGCAGTTTTGGACTGAATTCTGCCATTACAAAAATGATGGAAATGAGTATGTATTTCGAGAAATTGCAACATTTGCACTAAGACTTCCCAACTAATGAAATGTTAATAAGATTTAACAATTCAATTTAGAGCGATGTCTTTTAATCTTTGATATTGATTTGTATTTTTTGTAGAATTTTTGAAGAATAAAACTTCTAATATTTTTATTCTATGTTTTTTTTTGTATTTTGATAATGCTCAGTAATGTTTGGAAGCTTATATCATGTAGATTTGCGCTGGAAGCTGCCACGCTCTGGAAATTCAGGGAAAAAGGGCCATTTTCATGCACTGGGCGATTTTGGGCTACTAAAGTTCCCCAATAGTGCTTGAACCTGGCAACCCTGCTTCCAAAAGATAACGAGCAAAAATTGTCGACACAGGGGCCAAATAATTTGCAATAAGAAGACAATACCGGTAAGTAGCGAATCAAACGTTTTATTTATCACATACGCAAGTACAGAGAAGTAAAAGTTTATCAAATATATATTTCCTTAACTACATTAAACATTCGCCAAAGTCAAATCTTCCAACATCCCAACATATGTACGCACAACGTCGTACAGGGTATACCGCGTTGGAAGAATAAGGCCCGGAACGGAATCGCCAGCTATATCAAAAGAGATGAACATCATTTAAAACCTAAATAAAACAAAACACCACCACAAAATAAAACCCTTGTTGCATACCTCTCTCCTTTAGGTCACTCGTAAGCTTCTTGAGATGAAGCAGTCTACGGTTAAGACATGACAGTGTATTCCTGCCCCTTAACAATTCTGTTTGTCCCTGAAAAAATCATATATATTTAAGTATATATGAAGACATGATAGAAGAGATAACAAGTAGCTGTCTCCGAACTCACTTGTGATCTGTTAACAACTCCAAAACACCCTGCAAAACTTTTCCATAATGATTGCATGTTCATAGCAAAATACATCGCTTCATTACATGCCAGCTTCCATTGGAGCGCTAAAAAAACGAATCAACGGAGAAGATTATAATTAAACTAT
>JAHWFO010116780.1:2987-57370 GCA_023313115.1 Rhysida immarginata
TACTGTGTTGAAATCTTTGACTTTTACGATAAATAAATTAATGCCATTTTTTAACTGTTCTTAAGAATCCTAACAGCTTCCGAGACAGACAGAGGTTCTCCATTGACAAACCCAGTGTGGCTGCCACCTTAACAGCGGTACTATGACGAATACCCAAGTTTAAGTCTTCGGACCTTCGCCAAGCGGAAGACTGACCTTTCGATTGAGTTTGTAAAATAACTTTACTCTTTTTGAATTTTAATGTAATTTTAATTACTTATTGTGAATTGTGTAGTGAGTAAGTAATTGTACTTGTACGCGACTTGATTCTCTGGCTATATCAATGGTCTTGCAATTTTGCCAATTAAAAAGTACTAATGAAGAGGGTGTTAATTAAAGAGTGTTACTAATGAAGAGGTCATAATGAAGACAGTGTTAATTGCACGTTATACAGGGCGATTACAAAAGAACTTCACACTTTTAAAAATTTATTACATCAAAGCTATTCAGACTATAGACTCACCACACACAGATTGATATATAAAAACTCTGGAAGTTTATTGTTACACGTAGCATTACGTAACTTGAGAATGATACCACGCGGCACTTGACGCGAGACAAAAATGGTGGCAAACGGTGAAGAGAAAGCGTTTTGTCTATTAGAATTTCTTCAAACTAACTCCATCACTGCTGTTCAATGACGATTTCGAACACGTTTTGGCAAAGCAACTCCAAGCAATCATTCGATTTACGTTTGGTATCAAAAATTTAAAACCACTGGCTGTTTGTGTAAACAGAAAAGTCCCGGTCGACTGCGTGTTTCAGAAGAAACTATGGAGCGTGTTCATACGACGTTCCTGCACAGCCCTAAAAAATCCACGCGACGGGCAAGTTTGGAGTTGAACATTCCGCAACCAACTGTTTGGAAAATTTTACACAAGCGTTTGAAAATGACACCCTATAAAACTCAGTTGCTGCAAAGTCTTAGTGGTTCAGACAAAATTATTCGTCGTGTCTTTTGTGCTAAGATCCAGGAGTTGTGTGATGCGGAAGATAATTTCAAGGACTGCCTCATTTTTAGTGACGAGGCCACCTTCCATGTGAGTGGTAAGGTGAACAAACAGAACGTCCGAATATGGGGGGCTGATAACCCAAGAGAATTTGTGACATACGTGCGTGATTCCCCAAAGGTTAATGTCTTCTGTGCAGTGTCCAAAACGAAAATCTATGGACCCTTTATTTTTCATGGAACCGACCGTACGAGGGGACACGTATCTGGACATGCTGGTTAATTGGTTAATGCCACAATTGCATGAAGACAGTGACAACTTTATCCTTCAGCAGGATAGGGCACCTTCACACTGGAAGACAGAGGTGCGGGAATTTCTTGATGCACTCGTCCACAGCGGTGGATTGGTCAAGCAAACAATAACCTGGAACTTGCAAAGTGGCCACCGCAGAGCCCCGACCACACCTTGCGATTTCTTTTTATGGGGGTGTGTAAAGGACAAGGTCTTCAACCTACCCCTTCCCCGTGACCTAGACGAGCTGAAAGAACGCATTACGGTAGCGATACGTGGGATTGATGGAGACATGTTAATGCGGGTTTGGGACGAATTCGACTACCGCATTGATGTATGCCGTGTCACGACAGGGGGGCATATTGAACATCTTTAACTGTGTCACAATAAACTTCAAGAGTTTTTCTTTAAGAATCCGTATGTGGTGTGTCTATATTCTGAATAGCTTTGATGTAATAAATTTTTAAAAGTGTGAAGTTCTTTTGTAATCACCCTGTACTACTGCATTTAAAGTTTTCCCATGCCTTCCTACTAACGGATAGTCAATTGCGTGTAATAAATGTTTGCTTGATTAATTAGTTTATCTGAAGGACTCTGGACCGAGAATTTAAACGTAATTTGATTTACCTTGTTTCTTTCCACTAGTGGCTCAGTGGCATCGTGTATTGAACTTTCATGGATATACTGTGTTTAAAATGTTTAAATTAATTTATTTTCAATTGGATGTATCGTTATATGTAATAAACTACTTTATTTTAATAATTAAACATTACATGCTGTGTCGTATTCTTCCACTGCAAACTCAAAAAAAAAATACATGACAGTATGCATCTCATTTGCATAATCAGGCAACCATTTCATTTGCTTTCCTGGTGTTCTTGTTTATAAAACAAAAATCAAATGCTTTTTTCATCCTTCATGATCATTTTAAAATATCCCCTAATTTTTGCGAGCAGTATATTATTAATATGGGGCGTGTGTAGAACCTTTTCTTTAATATATATTAATTCGTTTATTTGCAGCTTATCCCTTAAAATTCGAAAGATCTTTGAACCGAGTTAAATTTCAATATCGACTGCCAATGGATTCATTCGGAATAGCCCTTACATACGTAAGATTATGGCTTTTGATATTACATTCTTTTTTTTTTACTTTTCATTTAATTGCTAATTAATTTGATAAACTAAATTTGATTAAAATATAAATCTAGTATTATTTTAGAGTAGGTAAAATAAATGTGAGATGGTTGTGTTAATTTCGCATCAATCAAATTTATACTTAATAAATGTTAGAAAGCAAACCATTCCGTTAGATAGCATCTTTTACTGAATACTTCTTAAGTGTATAATGTGTCTTTGTTTATATATTTACTTAATCAAACTTAAGTATATAAGCAACTTAATCAATTCAAGCAACTTAATCTAAAAGCATCCGAGTCGATTAAAGAAAAAGAAAGAAAATAAACAAACACACGTATCTTGAACGACACAAAAATAACTCAACTTAATCCACTTCATTATCAATATTGTTTCAAGCATTGAACCGAAAGAATCAAGAAACTTTAGCATATTACAGTTACATGAATTATCATATTTCATTAGGTAATAGTAAGACCTCTCCAATGTGGGATTAAATTATACAGCCTAGTTTCGATAGAAAATTAAATACTTTAGTACACCGGCAAATGGGCGGTCTTTAAAAAAGCGGGACAAGACTTACGTGAGCATCGAATGGTAATAGCTAAATCAGCGGCAATGCTAACCTTGCGAACAACTGCTAAAATATGTAATTGATTGAAACAACGAAAGTTAGTAATCTAGATTGCGTTCTAATCAACTCTCGGTTCTGTTCATCCCTAAAGGATGTTCATTCTATAAGGGTTCCCAATAACGAATCTGCCAACTGTCTGGTATGGTGCAGCTTCAATTACAGATTTGGTAAAGAGATGCTGCGCCTAAATGCTAACACAACTTGTTTAGTAGATCACTTTATTGAACTGTTTTAATCCATTGCTATCATATATTCAAAGTACTAGCAGAGTTTTTAATTCACGATCAGAGAAAGAAGACGGGTAATTCAGAAGTTAATATATCTTCTTTAATGACAAATAGTCAAAATCAATGAATAATTAAATATAAATAATCTTTGGAAAATTCATGAAAGTTAAATTTAAATTACATAATAAATTGAATCAAAATGGTTTCTTAGAGTTTGTCGAGTATGGAGATGCTCGAGTGTAGAATTGGTTGAAGCTGGCTGAACAAAGACCGTACTGCAGGAAGACGGCGACCGTTTTCGGTTTAGATTGATAAACGGATTTGCTGAATTTTAATATTAGTGCGAAGTAAAACTAGAAGCACCATATGTCTATTATTTATAATCAGAAGACCAATAATGATACCACACAAACTCTCGCTGGCTGCCGTGCGCAGCAAGCCGAATGGGCCCCATGGACTATACCGGAAAATTGCTGCGAGCTAATAGTAGGATGCTGCAAAGTTCCTTGTCAGATGTCTTAACATCAGCGCTGTATGCACATCGAAGTGAATGTGCTGAGATGGATACCGTAGACGACGGCAGAGAGGGATCCACAAATCGTGAAACTAATGGCGTTGCTATGTCAGGTAAATGACAAGAGCACAGTTTATTGTCCTTATGAGAATCAACTATCTTTGCATTCTTTAAGGGCTACGTATTAAGACTTAAATTAGTGTCATTATGAATTTGAGAATTAGAATAAAAAACATCAGTGTCAATTATGTTAAGTCCACTGGCCTGATAATGTTCCACATTTTGATCGGTACTGAGGCCCGAGCAATTCCCTTGACTTTCTTTCCACACTCGAACGGGATATCGTCTTCGTTGATTTTTCTCAAGTAAAGACCGCCGAGCTCTCTTTTTTCTTTGGCTTACGAAGAATCGAATTCTGTGGCGGGTGACAGGCCGAGTTCAACTCAATGGAGTCCCAGGACCGCTTCGGAGGTTCGGGTGTGAGGCGTTTGGTTGAAAAAATAAAACTTATTATTGTTCTTATTTTTCTCACCGACCTCGAAGAGCTTCTTTTTGCCGAACTCCGGTGAGGTAGTGGTTTGGTCTGCTTTTGCAGCATCATCTACTAATTTCTCTTTTCTGAAATTCTTTTTTTGCCTGTCATTTTATACCGTTTCTTCGCTTTTCTCATTTGCATTGCTTCTTTCTCAGTGAATCCTCTTCTTTGCTTTCCCTTCGCCTCTTCCATTTCTCTTTTTATCGCTTTTCTGATGAGGGTGCCGGCTTTTCTTTTTTTCTGGCTTCTTGCCATCTCGTTGCTCTTTCTTCTTCTTTCTCGCGGCTCTGCATATTTTACGTCATTTACTTCACGGGATGATTTCTAAGCATCGATGTCAACTAATCGAGTTAACAATTGGTGAGTTAGACGGCATATTATAGGTGAAAATAGAGATGCAGATTCCAAGTGCTCACCTCCTGTGACCCTCGCCCCTCGTACCTACTAGAAAGCGAAAGCAGGTAAACGTGGCAAATTTTGAAATTTTTCAAAACCTCCGAGGAGAAATCTGCCGAGTGGTGTATGTACTGGAGTCATATAGCATCATGAAAACAAGAGTATCACACCCTATATCACACACCAAGGAAATTAAGCAAGAAGACCGAATCGACTACTGATAATATAAAGAAAGCAGATTAATGCTTAAGTGCGACCTTCTTAACGCTTGCAAAGATTAAGAGAATTTTTTGAAGAACTTTATAATCAAGACTCACCGTATTAACCATAAGCAGATTCATTGATCCTCGATGCCTCGGAAGTCCCAATGGAAGATACTGAATCAAGAATAAAGGACATTAAAGCACCCTTTCAATCACTGAGAAATGGGAAAGCGATGGGAGAGGACGACTGGTGAAAATATAGACTTCATTTATTCATCAGAATCATCTGACACACAGATTAAATGATGCTCTACGTAAGGTTCATTTAGTTGAAGCAGGAAACACCTAGGCCGTGAAGAACAGGTGAGTTTTAGATCCAGGTTTCAGAAATTGCGATCAAACTTTTCCATTCATCTGTTATATTACCGTTATTATCAGCACTTTGAACTTTCTGTGATGAATCCAAGTCACAGGTGCTCAGAGTGATGCAATACCTCCCTTATGAGCTCTTGTCCCACTCTATTTAGTGGTGCTGTAATACATCCTTGTCAGAATAACCAAGTGTGAGAATTAAATTTTCAACTGTTGTATATTAATTACCAAAACATTGATGACATTTTATATATAAACATGTGACCAAGCGTGGATACATAACATTAAGTAAATAGAGTACTGAATAAAGCTTAACACTTTCAGCTTAAAAAAAAAAAATTAAACAGACTGTTACCAATATAGTGAGCTATGATCTGAGGCAAGTGAAGAACAGGTTAAATAAATTCCTGTATATCACCTAGAATTCCTGTTTTTCGGATTTTTCTAAGAATGGATAGTCCCTTTGCTGTGTGTTTAATTGACGAGTTTTTTTTAAACCAATTTTATAATTTAACTTGTTGAGCTTATTCTGCATACCTACAAGTGTAATTATCCCGGGCAAGGCGGCTCCTCTGCTAGTTATATATATAGAGACTAGCAGAGGCACCTGGCGTTGCTCGAGATAATTACTAACAGACTTAACAATTCGCAAGAAATATTTTTAATCGACTTCCTAGTCTGCAAGAAGATCTTTCGATATCGATTATGGTGATTATTTCTTTTGTTAATGCATTCCACCAATTCGGATTGTCGCTAAATTCATATAATTCCACGTTTGCTGTGATTTGCTGAGTCTTCACGTCAATAAATAAACATGTTAAACAAAAATGCAGAATATTTTTTGGAAAACTTAAATTATCTGACATATTTCTTGTACGAGTGGGAAGGAAAGCATTCACCAAAGAAAAAAAATAAAAACAAAAAAAAAAGCAGAGTTTGCACGGTGCCGTATAGATGGAACGATGTTAATAGTGGCAGGGAGTTAAACATCATTACGACATTAGTGAAATTGGACGTTTTGTTGCCAACTTTTTTTCGAATTTTTTGATTTTAACTTCAGAATCGGAAGAACATATGTGCCTTTTATTACTTTTACTTACTTTTTTGATGCTCTATCGAACCTGAAGTCAGAATCAAAAAATTTAGAAAAAAATTTCGGTTACTGAAATTGTTCATATTTTTAGTAGTTAATCCGCGTCTTAACTTTCGTGAATCTATGCACATTTGGCTCATTTACGTCACACTAAGTCGTCTGCACGAAGATGCCATATTGCATAGCATGGCCAAGAGCATAAGGTTTGCTTCTATAGAAATTCAACGTTTGGGTCGTTAACATAAATAAATTTGTGATGTCTAATACCAAAGACACGAATCAGCTTTCTTTCCTTGTTTTTTACAAGTCTTTCAAACTGGAACAGAACATACCAACAAACAACATGGAACTCAGTCCAAGATGAGATGAAATGTTCCATGAAATGTTCAAAAAATCTCGTGTATTGAAACTCAGTCCAAGATGAGAGTGTCTTCATGCCCGTATTATGGAAGGCTGCAATAAGTACGCAATCATCTAGGTATACATCAGCGCACCGGAGATTTATTACAAAGGCAGGTTGATGCATGTAGCCTTGCTAACAAACGGTATTTTCAACATTTCATGTAAGAAAAAGTTTCATGTGGTTTGCAGGTAAGTTCTGTTTCTGTTTGTTTCCGATGAGTAATGTAATTATGGAAGAGTTGTAGAAAATGAGTTCTAACAGAAATAAAACGTTTCCAGACCATATAGCATATATTCTTCCTCTACATGTGAGGAATGTTTCCTTAAAGTTTGGACGCGAAAACTCTGGTGCCGATTCTGGCTGCCACACGTACTGTAGCAAATATTTTGCACGTAGCCTAAAATATGTAGCGAATCATTTGAGATCTTTTTGACGCCATTTTGGAGCCATGCAGCTCTCATATAAATAGTTGTCGCAACTCTTATATATTTAGAAGAAATCTGCCCTGGTGGGCAAACGCTGCTTAGACTTATTCTTTTAACGTGCCTTTACACATGGGTGCTTTTCTGCGCGAAAGAGCTGTGTGCACGCTTTCGCACAGGAAAGAGCGTGTGTATAAAGGCAATGCAAGATCAGGCGAATGCTTGCGGTTAAGCACACACTAAATCCTCTCAGAAGGCACCTTTATACACACACTCTTCTCAAGCGTAAAGCATGCTGGCGATTATCATCTAATGTTTTGCACAATTTTTTCTTTAAACATGGATGTTCGTCGATGGTTCCACTTTTTTGAATACGATGTCAGAAGATGAACTATTCATCCACAAGTAAGTTTTGAAGACTTCCGGATAACTTTCACGTAATTCATGTATCAAGGGTAGATGACTGTCACGAAATTCAAATGCCACTTCGAATTCCGATGACATTAACAGTCGGTTCCACCCGCTACTTCTATGGTGCGAACTGGAGGAGGAACCAACAAAGTAATCGTCATCAGCGACACAATATGCAGGAGTCCAATCGGGAACAGCGACAAAAATTGCCTAATCTTAGCAGGAGAATCTGTGATCAAGGAGTTCATAATGTAGAGGTGCTTGAGAGAAAACGTGGCAAAAAGAGCTCCAAACATGGTTCCTCAGGACAAGTGGCAGCGAACGGTCGAATGCTATTTACAATAAGCCAGAATAGTGGCGGACGAGTGTCAGTGGCTACAGCTTTTCCAGAGCCCATAATAATGAACGAAGGAACAAAGCCCAAGAGCGTCTCCGTTGGAGCCGACCTCACTACGGCAAACTCGAGAATTTGTTGATGTGGCAAGGTGAGTCAAAATCAGAAATCGTATCCTGTGAATGAACGTTTATGTATTTAAGTTCTGCCTCGATGGATTTATCCTACAACTACGGACTTTATTCAACAAGCCCAAGTTCAAGTTTTTGCAAATGCTCAAGTAGCAGTGCATGCTTTTCCAGAACTGAGGAGCTATGAATTACATATCGCTCCATGATAAGAGGTTTGTAACGGTACGGTATGAAAGCTTATGTTAATTACGAAGTGGGATTCGTACTGGCCGAAAACTGACTATTATTGGCTTCTGTGTCTGAACTGGCATTTTACTATCCATTTCTGTGTCTCAGTTCTTTGGGTACCTTTATCGCTCGTCTAGTGTAGGTGATGATTGTTTCAATTAAATGTGCATTACTTACTGCTAATGATTCACTCTATTCACAGCGACTACAAGATTGCTGTCGATTGTGATATTCTTACCCAAGTTTACCCACCGGATTGACTTGCCTACCTGATTAATATTTTAATGTGGAATTCTTCATCTAACACATCCAACGTTAGCTTCAATTGTGAAATTCCCTAGTGCTTCTCACATATAAATTTGGTAATCGAAAGTTACTTCAATTGAATAGTTTGTCACTAGTGTTTGTGTAATTGACGTTGTGTGCCTCGATTCTATGCCCGAAAGATGTGCATCGGGTTTATGATCTGTATCTACTATTTGTGCTTTGGCAGCAGTGTGCTGAAGTGATATTGCTGTGTCTACAGCTGTTTGCTTATCTACCTAATTCATATGATTTATCAATAATTAGTTTAAGCCAACTAGTTAAGTTTACTAGTTAAGTGATATTTAACTACTTTATTTTTCTATTTATTTAATAAAATTTGAAATTACTTTATTTTTCTATTTATTTAATAAAATTTGAACATTATATTTACTTATCCAATTTCTGTCAAATCATTTTATCTTCCACTGCCTATTCTCTTCAATTTAATAAATTTACATATGACAGTGACCAAAACGGCGTCTATATTCCTTCAACCAAACCCTCCTTCTTTGAGTTCTTGTTATTTCAATTAGTCCAGCGACAGGAATTGCTAATGTAATATTTTTTTATTCATTTTGAAATTCTATTTTTTCACGGAAAAAACACATGAATTCACGGCGAAACTGCGCATGCCAAATAAAACTCTTCAACTAGCAAGTGCTCCACGATCCACGCTTTCCTGTGCGAAAGTGTGTATGATTCATCTATACACATGCATTCTTTCCCTCGCGCCATCAAGTTGGCACACTTTCACTTGGGAAAGAACGTGCTTGCTTTTTACTCATAAAACACAATCGCGTAGGATTGCATCCATGCTCTTTCCTTCATGCAATTTTTTGCCCACCTGGCGGGCATGAAAATAAGAGCTTGGATGAATAGTTCATCTTTTGCCATCTTACTCAAAAAAAGAGTGGAATCCAAAATAACATTCATGTTTAAAGAAAGAAATGTGCAAAACACAAGATGAGAATCGACTGCACGCTTTTTGCTTGAGAAGAGCGTGTGTGTAAAGGCTCTCACAGAGAGGACTGTCAGAGAGGATTGCGTGCATGCTTAACTGCTTTTACAAGCTGAAAGTGCCCACATGTAAAGGACCTCTTGCATCTCACCGCTTCTCTCCACTGCTTCTTAACAAAGATTGTATTCAATAAGTCTGCCTGGGAGCCAAAAACATTCGGTTCCGCTCTCAACCGGACGATTATGTGAGTCTGTGCTTACATCAGCCGATGTTGGTTATTCGTAGCTGAAACTTCGTTGTTAGAATTCAATGACTACGATTACCATAAAAAATACTGTGTATTATCTAAATGTTTATTATTCTTTCTTATATCCTGGCTCATCGCTTGCTTATATATATGCATTTAGGCGCCCTTATTGTTGCAAAAAGTTTTATCGCGCATCAGAGAGCAAAAGCTTCGTGAATTTCGTCTGCATTTTGATTCCACTTGACCAAGCTCACTTCTTTCTCTATAACCGGCTCATCCAGCGTTGTATTGTAAAAGAGTCTTTTTTTATTCTTTCAATTTATTGATTCGGCTGATGAATTTTGGTCAACTTGAATAGAATGCGCAACGAAGCTCACAGTGTCAGGTGGTAAATGGTGAAAGGCAGAACGGAAATGGGTATTAGTATAAATGAAAAGAATTTTATTTTCTTTAGAGCTACATAGTGGAAGGTTAATTCTTAATGAAAATAATTATCGTTATAATATATAATAGTTAGCGTGCTGGGGCAAATTGTCCAGTTGACACACACACACATACAAACACCGACATTTTTAGATTATGTCTTGGTAAAACTAAGATTTTGACGTAGAAAGCACATAACACAAAACACTGAACGTAAACGAAAAATTAAAGAAGCTTGATAATAACATTTGTATATCGAAGCACTTAGACAATAATTTTGTTTGCCTTGAATGAATATGAAGTAAACTCCTAACTGCAAAAGGAGGATTAATTACACATCACATTCCACGAGGAGCAGTAAATGATACAACACAATTTTAATATAATACTTGAAAAATTATTGACACTAGTTGACAACACATCGTGTACCACACAACTAAGAAGTGGAAACACTGAATAGTCATATACTAAAACTTTTGCAGTAGGGAAAGCTCCTTTTTCCCTCATCACTTGAAACACTTATCTTATTCGATTGTAGCATTATAGATATACCACATCATGAGCGGTTTCCTTTGACCCCTCAATCTCGCTCCTTCGTGCCTTATGATCTCTCCATGCCCACCTTTCCAAACACCTTTTTCTTCTGACCTCCCTCTCTCTTCCGTCCCTGTTCTTGCTCTCCGTCGGTCTTCCTGTCTTACGCACTCGATGCCGAATTCCCTGATGTATTATCTCTTTCTCAATCTATCACGGCAGCTAGCAGATATCATGGCCCTCACTTCTGAGCCTTTACCACGTGACATGCTCACTCCCACCTAGGTCAATGGTGTTGAGGACGTAAGTGTTGGTGGAAGGTTCTGCGACATCCTAGATAGAGCATCGGCTATGAAATTGTTGGCTGCGTTTATGTGTGTTATCATTATATCGAAGTCCATTAAATGCTGAACTACGGTTGCTTGCAGCTGAGATAGTCTGCTGAGTCAACAATTTATGTTGATTATTCGTATAAATAATTGTCTTGTTTTGTCACAGATAATTTCTCCATGTCCTAGCTGTATGGGCGAAGGCTAATATTTTCTTATTATATGCTGAAAGTTGAGATTCTTGAGGCTGAATTCGCCGCGACTCAAATGCAATGGGAAATAATTTGGTACCATAGTGTTGAGTGGCTACCACCCCTATAGCTGTCGCTGAGGCATCGCATAACACATGAAGTGTCTTCTTTGGGTCGAAAATTCGCAGTATGGTTGGTTTGTTAAAAGCTTCATTTAGCTTTTGAAAAGCTTCTTGCTTGTGTGGCATTCATATGAACAGCTCATCTTTAATAAGAGAAATAGCGGGGCGGTTATCATCGAATAATGTTGAACGAACGTCCTATAGAATTGGGCTGTACCCAGGAACGCCCTTAATTGAGTGATTCCTGTCGGTCTTGGCCACTTCCTGATGGCTTTGGTGATCCGCTGTTGCAAGCACGTCCTTGTTTGGAAATCAAGAAGCCCAAATATATCACTGTTTTTAAAACAAATTGGCATTTACTGCCTCATAGATAAAATTGCTTGCTTTGATGTCTTTGTAATATCTGTCTAGTGTTTTATTAAGCTATTTTATGGAATCTGCATATATCAGTACGTCGTCAAAGTAATAAACGATGCCGCTATTCACAAGGTCTCCCAAGGCCTCATTCATGGCCTTAGTGAACGTTGCTGCAGAGCTCTTCATTCCAAATGGCTATACATGATATTCGAATATGCTGAACCTGGTCTTGAATACTGATAAATGGGTTGATCGTTCGTCTAGCCGTATTTGATGGTAGGCCTGTAGAATATCGAGTTTGTTGAAGACTTTGGCCCCACATAGCATGTCTATCAGTGAATTTATACGTGGGACAGGGTACAGAATATCCTTCGACATGCGGTTTAATTTGCGGTAATCCATGCACATTCTTAAAGATCCATTTTTTTTTTCTTACAAATAAATCCGGCAAGGCAAAATGAGAAGTACAGGAAATAATTAAGCCCTTACCTATGGGGTCTGTTATGGTACATTCAAACACATCTTCATATCGGGATAGACGGTAGAGGCTTGAATCAAATGGAGATGCAAGTTGATCCAATGCGATATGATGCTGGGTTCCTCACTTGGGCGGTAGTCTCGTTGGTAGCTCCTCCCGGAATAATGCATGGAATTCTGAAACAATACATTGGCAAGATGGATGAGCAATCATTGGCTGGTTTGTGGTATTTTCTTTAATTAATAACAATAATGTACAATGATGATTTTTGCTTGACATTATATGGTTCAGTTCCTGCGCCGATATTAGGTAATTCGGTGGTTCTTCATTTCATTGGGGCAGCCAGTGGTTCTTGTTTTTGATTTTGATGCCACAGCTTCACTGTTTCCACTAAAACATGGCATTCACCTTTTTAATCCACTGGAAGCCTAATATAATGTCGAAGTTTTTTAAGGGAAGTAAGTTAAGGTTGATCTTATATCTGCATTTTCCACTAGAAACCGGTACTTGAAACGCTGCACTACGCACCTCCTGCTTGCAGCCATTAGCGTATGTGACCAGCTTACTTGAAAACTCCTGTGTAGTTCTTAGTGGAAGTTGCTATAGCATTGCTGATGTAATTTTCTAGTATTCCGGTGTCGATTAAGGTCTTACAGTCTTTGTTACCTATTCGTAGCTGGATTACACATTGTTCTTTGTCTCTATTTTTGGAAATTGGATTGATAGGGTTGGAATGACGCTGCTTCCTCCCCTTCTGTTTCTGACGACAATTCCTGCTAATATGACCTTTTTGCCACAATTATAACACAAAAATATCTTGGGGAGTCGTTTTTTCTTGATAAGGTCTCCTAGGTACCGTTTGATAGCACCCAACTGCATGGGCTCACTTTCTTCTTTTCCTGGGTCAATATCGTGAGCCTTGAACCATTTCTTTATGAACTGGATTCCTTGCTCTACTGTACCACAGTCATCCATTTTTAACTTAGCTCCTAACTCCTTAGGCAGACCTTGTATTAGGAAGTATATTTTTTCTGCTTCCGAAGTGTCAATAGGGCTGTTAATTAAATGTTGGAATTTGGTTACGTAAATTATTATGTCATTATTTCTTAATTTCAATTTTTGGATGTCTGTTTTTCTGGATAATTGAGTTTGTCCCCGAGAAAATGCACATTTGAAGGCTATCCAAAGAACAAATCGGTTGTGGGTGTAGCTTGTATGCCATTCTAATGCTGCACCATTGAGGTACCCTTGTATGAATCGGGCGCACTCTTCTTCTCTAATATTTTTACGTAGGGCTAAGGAGATGAAATTATACATAAATAGTTCAGGGTCTGCGCCGCTCTTTCCTTCGAATGAGGGAAATGGTAAATTGTTTACTTCTCTTTGTGCCGAAGCGATCATCAATTGTACGATGTCTCCTGTGAGTTCTACTATTGGGATCTGTCCTCCTTGGTCCATCTTAATTTAATAGAGAATTTCGTGAGTAATTAGGTTTTCCTCTAATGTTCCTCTCACCTTAATTCCAATCAAGAAAATATTTCGAGCTAGAAATTAAGCCCAAAACTCGTGAAGGATGGGTTGGGCAGGGAAAAAAAATGAAAAGTTTGTTCTCAATGATGTCAGAGGCCATTGTCGACTGCTTCCATATTTTCAGAGTAACAACGCTTGGTACCAAACGTTACGCTCTGTCACATGGTAAATGGTAAAAAACAAAACGGAAATGTGTCTTAGTATAAAGGAAAAGAATTTTATTTCTTTTTGAGCTGCACAGTGGAAGGCTAATTATTAATGAAAATAATTATCACTATATACAGGGTGATTCGGAAAGGTAGGTCAAGAATGAAATACCATGTACAGTTTGTAGCGGGGAACAATATTTTTTCTATAAACGTGGGTCCAGAAATGCATCCTTACAGAGATAATGCAACTTGTACGAGGTAGGAATGGATGTGCATTACCCGGATGGCAATGGTAGGGTCCATGTAAAGTAGGATCTAAACATGTAAATTGTTCGTGTTCTCTCATTTAAAAGAGAGGAAACGAAACATGTAACTCCATTGCCGTACAATGGATCCCTTGACTAATGTGGAGCTGGCGGACACGCATCTCGTATATGGTGAGGCATAGGGTAATGCGGCTAACGCGGAAAGGATTTACCCACAGCGTTTTCCAGATGCATTTCTGGACCCATGTTTATAAGAAAAATTTTGTTCCCCGCTACAAACTGTACATGGTATATCATTCTTGACCTACCTTTCTGAATCACCCTGTATACACTATTATCACTGTACAGCGTGTCCCGTAAGTCGTAGTCGTAATTTAATGGTATGCATATTCAATAGCAAGGAACAAAAAAACTCCCTATGAAAATAGGTCGAACAACGCACGTTTCTGAGAAAAAATGACTTTATTGAAAAATGGACCAACAACCTATACATATCTTCCTTTGGTGGTGTCTCTATACCTTAAACTCATAGCAAATGCTCAAAATGTCCACTATGAACACGGAAGCATGCTTCAGCTCTTCTCCTCAAAGAGGCACGCAAACGTTCGCAAAGACCAGCATTCTCTCGCATGTTCTCAAAGGCATTCTCCACGCGATGGCGCAGGGCGTCCGCAGTATCCACTCGTTGCGCATACACGTGCTCTTTTAGATAGCCTCAGATACAAAAGTCCAATGGGTTACAGTTCTCTTCCAAAAGTCCTCTTCCACACGCTGCAGTATGGCCTGTTCTCGTACAGCAGCCCCAACGCTTCGCGGACGTCTATCGCGAGGGGTGATGTTAAAGGGGTTCATAGTCCGTTACCGTTTGCGCTGTGCTTCAACGAAAGGCATTCCGTTTGCTGAGATGATTCATAGTTGTGCTTTGTCTTTATGCCAATGGTTGTCGAGCCGCCGTCCGCTCTTGCGCTGGGATAGAATTGTATTCTATTTCAACGGCCAACGCACAACGGCCCACCAATCAAACTTGAAGATCTCTTGAGACGTCATTCCTCTTCTTTGAAAAACAAAAATGGAAGAAAGCAAGTTAATCGAAGCGATTCAAAAGTATCCCTGCTTGTATGATAGGAGAACAACAGAATATAAAGATCAAAAATTAAAAGAAAAGATTGAATATTCTCTTCTTTGAAAAATAGATCATACATATATAGATCTATTGGAACGATGCTTTTTTCTTAGATGCAAATTTCATACTTATTTCTTCGATACAGAGCATGCGCAGTGTTCCCATTGACCGTTTTACTGCTGTGACTATGAATGCTATAGTGCTGTAACAAGAGCGCTAACAGCAAGGTTTGAACTTGAAGAAACAGCAGACGGCTGACGCAAAACAGCGTTGTCAGACTATGAACCAAGCTTAAATGTACTAGGGTCACGTAAACGCATGTGAAGACGGATGAACATGCGACGATCAGGGTGTCATTGGCTTGGGTAGTTGTCTCTGTAAAGACGCGCCGCGTCTGCTGCATTCCCATTTGTCTGACCGTACGTGAAATGCATATCTGCCAACTCGGCAATGCTGAAACCTGCTACAGCCATGTAGTCTCACTCAAACACAGTTCAGGCAACGAATCGGGTAGGTCTACTTCCTTCCATTTACATGAACAGGGCATTCCATTTACATGGCAAGGGAAGAGGTTGTTTCTTTACGTATCATCATCATCATCATCATTTCTCAGAAACGGTGCGTTGTTCTACCTATGTTCATAGGGAATTTTGTTTTTTGCTATTGAATATGCATACCATTAAATTTACAACCACGACTTACGGGACACCCTGTATCTACAGGGTGATTCCGAAAAAGTGTGTATAACTGTAAGCATTGACAGAGGTGGCCAGAATGAACATTTTCTTATAATACAATGTGGGTCCGAATTTGAACGCTAACTGAGATATGAACAGAAATAAAAATGCCGCCACCAAGATCAACAAGTTAATAACTCAGGTTCTGCGTGGCCTAGAATAACACATTTTGGAGGAATAATAAAGTACATAAAACTCTGTATACCATTAAAATTTGATTGTAATCCAACGAGTAGTTTCCGAGTTGCGCGTTCAAAATCGTATCAGTGCCCACATGCGAGTACTAAAAAGCACGTGTTACGATGTAGAGTGCGTAACTCAGAAACCACTCGTTGGAATTCGATCAAACTTTAACGATATACACAGTTTTATGTACCCTATTATTCCTACAAAACTCATTATTCTAGGCGTTGCAGAACTGAGTTATGTAAGAGGTTTTAACCGTATCGCTGCACTATACTTAACGACGATACGTGTTGTTAAATAGAGTATTAGAAATGTGTGGTCGAGGTTGACGTAGACGTAGTTTGAAGATATAGTTATGTTAATACGTTGCACTTCAAAGAAGCAACTGTCATACGAAGTCTTTAGTCGGTTCAGTCTATTTAATAATGTAAGCAGAAACCTTCAGTAGGATTTGTGCCACAAAGAAATTTCTATAACGAGCGCAATTAATATAAATATTAGAATGAATATCTCAGTTGCGGTTAGTCCGCTGTTGCCGGTCTTATATCATAAGGAAAAATGTTCGAGAACATAATTGAACGACTGCGAGTGGCAATATTATTGTACTTGTGACTGAGGAAGCAAACCGCCGAGTCCTCTCTCTAGAAACCCGGCAAGGGAGAATGGATAAACTCCTAGAAATTCGTTAGAACGTTCACGGACGAAATTAAGTCTGGGAATACGTGGGAATACGACTGTTTGAGCGGAGAGCCACTGAAGTACTGTACGCAAGTAATAAAGTCGAGGTTTACCTGTCGATAAACGATGTCTTGACGCCAGAAGAGCGTTCGACGTTCCGCTCGAGACGTTTGCTCTACGCAAGGCGTAGAACTTAGCGGGTAAGTTGCCTTTGGCTCGCTGTGCGGGAAATTCGGAGACGATACTCTATGGCGTACCTCCCTGGGTCTATCGTCCTCCTCTCCTTCGGGCCGCTTGTCGCGTCATTCACCCTCAACGACATTGGCATTAGCAGTAAAGTCGTGCTGCTGCTACTGGTTCCCCTGGTCAGGTCGCCATGTATTTTTACGTCGTTGCCAAGGTGGAGCTCGGGGCCGCCTTGGAAACGAAATTTCCTTCGAAGCTCGCTTCTCGTTAACGGTTTTCTCTGACCCCTGAATCTCGCCTCTTTGTGCCTCACGATCTCTCCATGACCACCTTTCCAAACACCTTTTTCTTCCGACCTCCCTCTCGCTTCCGTTCTCGTTCCTGCTCTCCGTCGGGCTTCTTGTCGTACTCGATGCTGATTGTTCTGATGTGTTCTCTCTCGTCTCCATCCATTATGGCAGCTGGCGGACGTCAAGGCCCTGGCTACTGAGGCTTTACCACGTGACACACAGGCCTTGCTTGTATTTTTATTGAAATACATCCATTTTCCACACAGTCACTGTTGCCGTCAATAAATTCCAGCTGTATGCATTTTTTCCATGCCACTCGTTAATCTCCGGATTGCGAAGCGATTGTTTACTGAATATAAACGGAATTCATGTCGTATTTGAACAAAGGGTTCACACGTTTCAAACCGCAGCACACCAAACGACTAATTTTGCGGCATTGCCGTTTTGCTCTAAATCAATGCTGTTGCAGATCAATGAAATTTTAGGCGGTCTTTTAAAACTTTAACCTTTGTACTTCTAGTGTTGTATGGAATGTGTTTCTGTCTTTTGCGGTTTATTTGAAATCTTTTCGTCTTTTTGAACAACCCAGTGATTAAATGGTTGTCACGGAATTTGGCTGTTAAAAATTTCTGCGACAGTTTCATATGTCAGAGAACTCGCTGTATCTATTCACGTCCTCATCCTAGTGGAGATTGGATGTGGCATCATGACATTCGTCACGAGCAATGCAAAGAGAGAAAGAGATGAAAAGATGCGCAGAACAAGAAAAAGGAAAATGCGCGGGAAAAGAGAAAGGCAGATGGGAATAAGTACCTAGAGAGGAAAGGTTCGGAAGGAAAAAGCTACGGCGCTTGCCATGGGAGAAAGGTTTCGAAAAACGAAGAGTATAACAGTCAAGCGAACGTCGCTTCGTTGACCGAAAGCATCACGTCGGTGGAAACTTCCAGCGTAGCGGAATCTTATGCATGTGGAGATTTATGCTTAGAAAAGTACCAAGCAATTGCTACCGTGAATAAGCTTATTCGTTCCTCGCCTTTTACCTTATGCTCGTCAAAGACTTAATTTTGTCAATGCCAATAGAACAGTTTAAATTCTACAATTTAGTGGCCACCCATTTGAACATCATTTTCTCTCGGGATCATTTTCGTCGTGTATTTACAGAGATAGATGGTCTCTGGATAGACTTAAGCAAACATTTTAAAAGTGAAGTGCTATGCGGTCTATGACCATGCCGCCTACGATGTTACTTTCAACATAACAACGGATTCGTGCTTGTATGGGAATAAATTTGATTTAAGTTATTTTCTTTCGTCCGTACATTGTGTTCGGCACCTTCTCTCTGACCTACTTACAGAATAGTAGTGGAGAACGAGCGTCCAGAGGGGTTTATTAAATTCAAAATTCAATTGTATATTAAGTTTAATACGTCGTTGCTTTTTCCCTTCACAGAGCACATACAAAGCCGCTCCCCTTGAGTAATCACAGTAGTGTTTTCTACATGGGAAATCCTGCAGCATACATAAGCTATATATATCCTTAATATCGGTTTCGGATCTCGACAACATTTGTGTTTGTGTTAGTTACAACCACGTCATCAATCTGTTAATGTGATGCAGAGTTATAAAATCAATTGATTGTTCAAGAAGAACATATATTATTTTGTTATAAGATGTTAGTCATACTTAAGTTAATTAGCATTAATAATTATTAGCTTTAATTTCACGTAACTAATAAAATTGTTGTTGTTATTTTTAATAAATGCGTCCACTCTGTCATTCGTCTTCCACTGCGACCTCTTAAAAAATAATCATGGCAATGATGTATATTTTTTAGATACGTATTAGATTCTGATTTATTTTAATTTTTTCAGGCAATACTACATGATGCTACAGAAGAAGTTAGCATTAAAAACTCTATGATTTTCCCAGTAAATTACAGCATTAGTGTCGCACTCAATATAAATAAAGTAAGAATATTTCAACATTTATTAATAATTTTGCTTACGAATAAATTTACTTTCAGGACTAAAAATATTCCAAAAGTCCTTGAAAATTTTCTGTCAATGAGAGTAACTTTTGCATCATCTAATCAGCTGTTATGTTTACTTATGAACTTGGCCATTGTGGAGGTTGATGTTATGAAAAATGAATCATATTTGACACATGGTTTTGAAATTATCTGAAAGAATTTTATATGTGAACATTATTTAGCATTGTAATTTGAAATTTCAAGGTTTTCAGTTTAAAACTTCGTTTAAAACTTATATTAAGTTTTTAGATTTTTTTAAAATCTAAAATTTTAGTTAAGTTAGAGTGCTTGTCTGGGGCATTTTGGGGGGCAATTGTCCTAGGGGTCAGTTGTCTTAGGGGATGGTTGTCCAGGGAGCAAATGTCAGTGGGGTTTGTCCAGGGGGTTAATTGTCCGTTTACAATTCATTACATTTTTAATGTTTTTGCTTTCCGTTTTTCTTGTAACATTATTTTTACCAAACAGTCTAAATTGTTAGAGTTATGATCTTCTTCACTATAAATTTTTCATATACCAGATGCGATCAAAACGTTTCGGGACTGGTTGCCATCTCACCATCAAATGGCAGCACAAGTCCACAAATAGAGTAAATTCCAGCCCTAACATTGATAAATCAGCATATCAAAGGATTTTGTTTCATGTATAGTGGGGACTGAGAGAATACTGCTTTTGTGACCACTTGTGACTTCGTCTGCGATTTTATCATCGACATTAAATTTGAGAACGATCAAATTCGAGCAACGAACAATCTGAGGGAGGACTTTCGGCAAAAAAGACTAGATCTATGACGTGGAAAAAACTGGATGCTCTGCAAGGACAATGCACCCTCTCATCTAACTCTCCTCGCACGTGAGTTTCTTGCAAAAAATAACATGATTTCACTTCCACACACCATACTCGCTAGATTTGGCTCCTGCAGCCTTTGCCCTTTTTAAGAAAATGAAGATCCAGTTGAAAAGTCGCCGTTTTGATATGAATGAGCAGATTCAGTGCGATCGCGGAAGATGCTTGACTCGTTTCAACAAAGACTTTCAGGACACATTCCTGAAGTGGCGTGAACGCTGGACTCTATTGTATGGTTTCACAAGAAGACTATTTTTGAAGGGGACACTGTGTAAATATATTTCTCTCTTTTCTGCACTTTCTCTTTAAATGGATTGGTCCCAGAACTTTTTGATCGAACCTCATATGTTTGCGATTTTATATAATTGAATGACTGAATAAATCATAGTTTATTTATTATTATTTTGCAGTATAAATTTGTCAACAGTTCTAGGAATCCTTGCGTTAATGAGAGAGAAAATCGGCTTTGTTATAAAAACTGTCTCTTGAAACGTCTCCGAGAAGAGAATTTGGATTGCAGGCAACTAGAAAGTGATATATAAATTTATACATGTATATAAGCTATTAACTGTATTAAATATTCTTATTTTTTTTAGGTTGCCTTTCTTACCTAAACAAATACATCTACCATCCTGTAAGTCTAGCAATAAAGACGTACACACTACATATTCTAAAATGTGTAAAGTGTATCTACGGACCGACCCCTTATACTATTGTTCATGCAAGAGAACCTGCAATAAAGAATATTATGATTATTTCGTTGATGATGTGTCAGAAATGTACTTTATGACCGTCTATAACTTTTATTATGATGATAACACCATACAAATCTACGAAGAAAGATATAATTACTTGTTCATTGGTCTCTTATGTGACATTGGAGGGAGTTTAGGCTTATTTTCTGGACTGTCGATTTTGTCCATAATACAAATTGTACAGAATTTAGGAATGATATTCAAGAAAACATCAAGTAATACGAAATTCTTAATGGATCCTTTAACTAGAACTGTTAACAGGCTACTAATAGAAAGAATTGCTTGTCAAAAAAAACTTGAAGAAGTTAAATTACCAGGAATGAAGTTTGTCTTTGCCCGAGAACAGAAACTAATTACAAAAATCATTTGGGCAGTACTCTTGTTTACTGTTTTAACATCCGTCGTTTACTTATTGTATAATCGTTTGGTGTATTTTTTCTCATATCCTGTGGCAATAACTATTAATTTGATTGAGAATAATACTATTCATTTTCCTGAATTCATCATATGTGGAGAGACAAACAAAATTTTTCAGGACAAAAGAAAAAATCTTAAAAAGTTAGGAGGGACAGATGCATGCCAAGTGGATGTCTTTGATCTCTTAAACGTTCAGGATTTGGCCTACCTGTGGAGGAGAACCGACTTAAAAGTCGACAGTATAACAGCACTTGACACTGGCGAGGTGATTGTAAATTTAATTTATGTTCTTTATTTTACCTTAATAAATACACCGGTCTACAAATTAAAATTTGAAAGCTGTTTACATTTGTAATGTAATTATGAATCTTTCCATGCTGCTGATTTCAAACATCACGTCTGTTTTTCTCCATCAAATCAGGATATTTTACAAATCAAGCATGAAATATTGACATAGGGTAAAATGACAAAATCCTGGCCATTGACCAAATACTGGCCACTGTTTACAACTCGTCATTATGTTTTAAAAAATTGTTTTTCCTGCCACCTAATGATGTATTCTGGCCAATTATTAAACCATCTTCCCTTGTATAGTTTCTTTGGAAACCGGAAGTTACGAAATTGCTCAGTTGCCGCGGGTTTCCCATTGTGCTTTAATAAAAGGATATCGTGAAGCCATTTTTCACTCCTCGCGAAAACTCGTTGTTTGCCATTCTATTTTGTTTACGTAATAATGACGTCAAAGGCAAGCGCTCTTAGAAAAAGAAACAGTTTAGGTTTGTATAAAATTTTGTATATTTTTAATTTTAATAAGCTGATTGATCTTGAAAGCATCTTAAAAACTGCAGATTGGATTTTTTAAACTTAATGAATGGTCTTAATACTGGCCACAGTTGTCTTCATTCTGGTCATGCTTGCCTTTTATCGGGCCTACTGAATTGACCATATTCTGACAGCATACTCGTAATTCAAATCTGTTACAAGTCCAGAAAAGTTAGCCTTACATTTTTAAATTTTTAAACGTAGGCTATTTTTACTTTTATTAATTTGTGTCTTAATTATTTTCCGGAAAATGTTTGGCATTTATGAAATAAATATCTTTCTGAAATGATTTCATATTTTGAAATTTTAGGAATATAAGTCTGCAGCTTAATTGGTATGCAGCACATTAAAATTATATTTACATTGAAAGGCTATATCTAAAAGTATATACCTATTTAATTTGATTTTTAAAGTTGCTAGATTTATAGCTTAGTGGTTTTTTAATTTCTTCCCTTTTCTCATGTTTTTCTTCGATGAAGGTTCTGGTTTATCAAGAAAAGCTGAAAAATGGTTAAAATGTTCGCAGGAAGACATGCAAAGGCCTACAATTCTGTGTTGTCAACTGATTCATCATTGAGCATAAGAGAGGCTGCCAAGGTTTTCAATTCCTAGAGCAAATTTGCAGAATCGTGTACTCAACCAAGTACAACTCGATTTAAAGCCGGGAAGACCGTCTTATCTTAAACATGAAAATCAGGAAACTGATCGACTTTGCTCAGGAACGTGCATCACGTGGAATTGGCTTTTGGAAGAAACAGTTCATGTGATATGCTGGGGAACTAGCATCAAAAAAGGAACACCTTTTATGAAATCATCACCGAGTGACATGTGGTGGAGACTATTGGAAAAACGTCATGAAGATATAGTATAGCGAAAGCCAGAGGCTACAGTTTCTGTTCATTATATGAAAATGAACCAAAATTTAGTGAAGATGTATGTTTGTGCATTTTTGTTTTATTTTAAAACTTGATATATTCATCTCCCTTCAAAACTTTCTCCCACTGAAATGTGACGCACCCCTGTCTCCAACATCCCCACTGAGTTTCAGTAGGGACAGAGGAAGGGGAAGCGGGCAGTGCGCTTCTGGACATGTGGGAGAGAGAACGCTCAAAACAGAGTGCTCTCCACAACCACCCATGTATATACACAAATATTTAAATTAAAGTTGTTTTGTTTTCAATCCGGAATCATTCATTCAATTCAATACAGTCCACCAGCTCTCAGAGCATCGAAAGTGTACACAACATTTTCTGGTCCTTCGAGCCGGATATCTCAAAACAACTTGCAACTCACGGAACTCCATCCCGTTTCATCTCGGAGCAGCGTGCATCATCCCCTGATCAAGGTTGAGAAACGACCCGAGAGAGACAACTAAAGAAAACATCCAGCTCCATCAAGAAATAACGAGCATACATCGATCAACCATCGCACATACATCCAGCAATCATCGAGTATACAACGAGCAGTCATCGAGCTACATCGAACAATCATCGAGCATACATCAGTAACATCCAGCAACGTCGATCGAGAGAATCTTCGGTTAGAGGGGTGAGTTCCGACTATTCATTATCTATTCTTCAACCCACGTTATCCTTAGCGACAATTTTTCCCATTCTCTTTTTTTATTCTTTCATTGTCCTCAAAGTACATAATCATTCACATTAATTTGCATTTTCAAAATGAGCGAATTAAAGGCTCTGTCAAGGAAACGAAGCGGGAAAAAACATGCATTAAAATTATTCAGAAATCACACAGATTTATTAATTACAAATCAGGATTTACAAATTCAGCAAATTTGCGAATTAGAAAAGCGTTTATCTCGAATACAGGGGGTGTTTGAGGAATTCAGCGCCATTCAAAATGATATCGAAGCTATTTGTGACGAAAGCGATTTAGAAAATCAGTTACATGAAAGAAGTAGCTTTGAAAATGATTATTTTTCAGCTGTTGCAACGGCAGAGTTATCCATCAAAAAATATAATTCTGAAACCAATTCAGGGAACAATCACTCAGTCTCTGACTCCTCCCCTAGTACGACTTTAGTGCCTAACGAAAATTCTATCAAATTGCCCATCATGCAACTCCCTAATTATTCAGGAAATATTGAAACTTGGCTAGAATTCAAAGACACTTTCGTCTCAATTATACATGCTAATCCCAGCATCACAGATATTCAAAAACTACACTATCTGAGATCGTGCCTATACGGGTCAGCGGCTCAAATAGTCAACTCATTGGAAATTAGTCAGGCAAATTATTCAATAGCATGGAAATTACTTTGCGAACGGTATGATAATAAAAAACTTTTAGTTCATAATCATATTCATTCATTGCTTGATCTTCCAAATATAAAATCTGAAAGTGCATCTGAACTGAGGAAATTATCGGATGGTTTATCCAAACAACTCCTTTGTTTAGAGGCATTGGGTCAGCCTGTCAAGCAGTGGAGCACCCTATTGATTTATTTGATCACTCTGAAATTTGATGCCTCCACGAAACGTGAATGGGAGAGTCGCGTCTTTGACAAGGAATTTCCAGATGTTGCACATGTTCAATCTTTCCTCAAAGAAAGGTGTCAATTGCTGGAAACCTTGGAAAATCAACTGAAACCAAAGAGAAATGTAAATTTTAAATCAGAAATCAAGAAACAAAATCCAATTAATACATTTGTAGCCAGTGAGAAACAAATTCAAACCAAATGTAACTTTTGCAATGGGTTAAATCATTTTATTTTTTCATGTAAGGAATTTTTAAAATTAGATGCCGTAAAAAGAATAAATGAGGTGAAGGGAAGGAAGTTGTGCCTTAATTGTTTGAAGAAGGGTCACAATTATCAGGAATGTAAATTGGGCAATTGCAAAAAATGCAATAAGAGGCATAATACGCTTTTACATTTAAGCAGACAGACAAATGAGCCACAAAATGAGTCGATTGAGACTATTTTGACAAATTTCAATTCAACAAATCAACACATTATGCTATCCACAGCTCTTATAAAAATAAAAGATAATTCCGGCAAAGAGGTGACAGCTAGAGCTCTATTAGATTGTGCCTCTCAAGCTAGTTTAATCACTTCTGATTTTCAAAATAAATTAAATTTAAACAAAACAAAGGTAAACATCTCAGTAATAGGTGTCAATCAAAAGATAAGCACGGTCAATTACAAGACCGAAATACAATTGCAATCACGCGATAATTCATTTAAGAGCAAACTAACTTGTTATATAGTCAATAAAATAACTGAAAACACACCTTCGAAAACTTTTGACATTTCAATTTTTAACATCCCTAAGAATATAAGGCTGGCTGATGAAGGTTTTCATAAATCAAACGCAATTGATATTTTAATAGGCGCCGATTTATTCTGGGATATATTATCCTCAGAGCAAATTAATATAGGCCGGGGGCAGCCACATTTGCAAAACACAGCCTTTGGATGGATAATCGCAGGTCCATTTACATGCAGTATGGTGGATTCCAAGGCAATTACGTGCAATTTAATTCAAACGCACGACATTCAAGAACAATTAAAATTGTTCTGGGAGATAGAGGAAATTACTCTCAAAGGGCCGTCAACTTTAAGTGACACATATTGTGAAGATCTGTTCACAGAAACAACAATTAAAGGCGATGACGGTAGATATATTGTAACCATTCCATTCAAAGCACCTCTATCAGATTTAGGCGAATCTTTACAAATCGCGGAAAATCGGTTCTTTGCGCTAGAAAGAAAATTAGAAAGATTTCCAATGTTAAAGACACAATATACCAAATTTATGGAAGAATACCAGACCTTGGGACACATGACCAAACTTGATAACCCTTTCAATGAATTAAAAAATGCATATTACTTACCTCATCACGGCGTTATAAAAGATAACAGTCTAACTACAAAGTTGCGAGTAGTGTTTGACGGGTCTTGTAAAACTAGTAATGGAACCTCGTTAAATGATATTCAACACATTGGCCCCACTATTCAGCAGGACTTATTCAACATTTTAATTAGTTTCCGAACATTTAAGTATGTTTTGTCTGCTGACATCGAAAAAATGTACCGCCAGGTGCTGATCAATCCACAACAACGCAACTGTCAGCGAATATTATGGAGAGCTAGCACTGAAGACGAATTGACTCACTTCGTGCTTAACACGGTTACCTATGGGCAAGCGTGCGCTCCTTTCCTGGCTATTCGCGCTTTGCATCAATGTGCCCACGAGCACAAAGACATTCATCCTAGAGCAGCTAGAGTCATTCTAGAAGATTTTTATGTGGATGATTTACTAACTGGAGCTGGATCCCTAGATGAGTGTAAGCAATTGCGTACGGAAATAACACGCATTCTTGCTTCATGTGGATTTAATTTAAGAAAATGGGTATCCAATAGCGAACCCTTGCGAAATGAATTCACTTTATCAAGCAAGCAGGACCCTGAAGTGTTACGCATTGGTGAGCAAGAACCCACCAGAACTTTAGGTTTAATTTGGTCCCCCAGGTCAGATGATCTCAGTTATGAAACTCACTCATTTCTGAACAAAGTAGATAAAACAAAACGTGAAATGTTATCTACGATATCAAAAATATTCGATCCACTGGGCCTGATCGGGCCATGCGTAATTCTGGCAAAGATCCTCATTCAACAACTTTGGGCTGAGAACTTGGGTTGGGATGATCCAGTGCCTGATCGGATTTTAGTGAAGTGGAATTCACTCAAAGTTGAATTATTACATTTAAATCAATTAAGCATACCACGTTATGTCAATTACTCTCCTATCGATTCTGTCGAGCTACATGCATTTTCAGACAGCTCCGAAAGAGCCTACGGAGCTTGTGTCTATTTGAGAGTAAATTCAAACAATCAGGTATCAGTTCACCTGTTTTGTGCCAAGTCCAGGGTGGCTCCCATCAAAACACAAACCATTCCCCGATTAGAATTATGCGGGGCTTTAATCGCAGCGAAACTAGTAGAAAAGGTTCAACAATCACTGAATCACACAATAAGCAAAACCTACTACTGGTCAGATTCAAATATAGTTTTAAGTTGGATTCGCATGTCACCACACACTTTAAATACCTTTGTCTCTCACAGAGTGGCAGAAATACAACGACTCACAAAAACTGATACGTGGAGATACGTTAACACAAAAGAGAACCCTGCTGATTTGATTTCGAGAGGAATTTCTCCTACACAATTGAACATTTCTATTTGGTGGCACGGCCCTCATTGGCTGTCTTTACCAGAGGAAAACTGGCCGACTCCTCTCGGTCATACAGCTTTAGGTGAAATCCCAGAGACAAAGCCACTGAAGTCATTAGCAGTTGTTCAACGGGATCAAGAGACTTTCCCATTCTTCTACACTATGTCCTTTACAAGGCTCCAACGAGTGCTTGCTTGGTGCTTAAGATTTTGCAGCAACTGCAAGGTAAAACATGATATAAGAAAGACAGGAACTCTAAGAATTGAAGAACTGAATCAAGCAACAAAGCGACTGATCAAACTTTCACAAAGGGAATCATTCCCAAATTTATGTAAGAGCCTCACTGTCGAATCCAACACTACCATTAGCAAAAAACTCAGTCAACTAACACCTTTTGTTGACTCAGATGGTTTATTAAGAGTAGGTGGCAGACTGAAAAATTCCAGTTTTAGTTATGACAAAAAATTTCCCTACTTGATTTCAGGTAAACATATTCTTGCCAAAATTCTTATGATGTATGAACACAGTCGCCTTTTGCATGCTGGTCCTCAACAGACTCTATGCTCCATAAGGGAAAGATTTTGGCCCACGGCGGGGAGATGCTTGGCAAGATCAGTTGTGCACGAGTGCGTAAAGTGTTTCAAAATTCGTGCCAAGGGTTCCAATCAATTAATGGGTGATCTACCATCCAAAAGAGTAACCGCCATTCATCCATTTCATACAGTAGGCATCGATTTTGCTGGGCCATTCAGTATTAAAAATAACAAAGGTCGTGGCAGCAAGACATTCAAATGTTATATATGTCTATTCATTTGTTTCACCACTAAGGCCGTACATTTGGAACCAGTGACTGAGTTAACCACCAGTGGTTTCATGGCCACATTTCGTAGATTTATGGGTAGAAGAGGAAGACCATCAAAAATTGTATCCGACAATGCCAGTAACTTTGTTGGTGCTGCAGCTGAATTCAAAAAATTATTTCAGTCTTTAGGCAAGGATTTGGCGTCACACATGGCTAACGATCAAATCGAATGGAGTTTCATTCCACCAAACAGTCCCCACATGGGGGGTATATGGGAAGCAGGGATTAAAGCTACAAAATCACACTTAAAACGAGTACTCACCAATACATTAGTCACCCTTGAGGATTTTCTTACACTATTAATCCAAATTGAATCTGTCTTAAACTCTAGACCTTTACATCCCCTAAGCTCCTCACCTAACGATCTCTCTGCTCTTACCCCTGCCCATTTCTTGATCGGTCGGAATTTCACCTCACTACCAGAACCAGATCTAAGAGACATAGCATCAAATCGATTGTCTCGATTTCAACACCTGCAACAGATGCATCAGCACTTTTGGAGGAGATGGTCCAAGGACTACATCAGCGAATTGCAACATCGCACCAAATGGAAAGAACGAAAACCAAATATCGCAATTGGAAGCTTAGTTCTCGTCAAAGACGACAACCTACCTCCATGGAAGTGGAGGCTCGGCCGCATCATCGATACACATCCAGGTAATGATGGTGTGGTGAGAGTAGTTACTCTAAAGGTGCAAAATGGAACTCTGAAACGAGCCGTTTCCGCATCTGTGTGCTTCCCATTGTCTAACTGTCTCAAGACTTCCGAACAATTTTATTAACTTGGACAGAGACTCATTTTATTAACTTGAACTAAGAGCCAATGACTGCACCTATAGTTGTAGGATCTACTTTCCATTTGTGCATCTCACATCATTCCTTGTTCCTTGTGTTTATCTTATTTGACGGTGTTATTCATTCATCTGCATATTACATTTAAATACTCTTTTTATCTTTATTTCATATTCAAATATTTTATGATTCATATATTATTCATGTTGTACATTTTTCAGCATTTTTCAACTATTTCATATTTATTGATATTTTTAATATTCATTGTTTCATATTAAGACTTCGTCTTAAGGCGGGGAGAATGTTTGTGCATTTTTGTTTTATTTTAAAACTTGATATATTCATCTCCCTTCAAAACTTTCTCCCACTGAAATGTGACGCTCCCCTGTCTCCAACATCCCCACTGAGTTTCAGTAGGGACAGAGGAAGGGGAAGCGGGCAGTGCGCTTCTGGACATGTGGGAGAGAGAACGCTCAAAACAGAGTGCTCTCCACAACCACCCATGTATATACACAAATATTTAAATTAAAGTTGTTTTGTTTTCAATCCGGAATCATTCATTCAATTCAATACAGTCCACCAGCTCTCAGAGCATCGAAAGTGTACACAACAATGTATTTCAAAGCACTGGGAAAATAGCTTCATTCAAACAATCTTGAAAGCAAGGTCAGTTTAATATGGAACATGGATGAGACAAGCATCAAATTGGGACACACTCCAATTAATGTTGTGACACATAAAGGAGCAAAATACATCCATGGAAAAACAACGGGACACAGACAGATGATGACGATCATTGCATGTGTAAATGCTGCTGGTGATTCATTGCCACCCCACATTATTGTAAAGGGGGAAACCAAGCATTCTCTCAAAGCTCTGAACACCATAGATGCTTCACCAAACACATTCTTCAGAGTTTCAGACAATGGCTGGACAAAACGTGGAATCTGCAAATTATGGTTTACAAATGTATTTCTTACATGATAATATTTGATTGGCACGAGTCCCATTCATTTGTGGAGATCATTTCTCTGGCAAGAGAATAAAAAATTATTCTACTGAGGTTGCCTTCTCACACGTCAAACTGGCTTCAACCACTGGATAAAACTGTTTTAAGGCCAATTCATTATCTACTTTCTCAGCTGAGACTTCTCAATAATACAGTGACATTGTTGTAACCAAGTATTACTCATCTCAACAATACAAGTCCATTCTTGGTGAAGACTCAGTTAAGATCACTCAATTGAGAAAGTAGATAATGAACTGGCCCTAATTCTTTCAAGTGAGCTTTGAAATGTGAGTGAAATTCTTATTAATGATATTTCATTCACACTGAACAAGAATACTGTCTGCAGAGTCCTCAATCTTGCTTGAAAGAAATCTTTCAATCCACAAAATATCCAATCCGGATTTAAAGCTTGTGGCTTATATCCATTTAACACATAAATTCTGTGCCAGAAGAAGCATACATGCCAGGACAAATGTATGATCTATCCCTACCAACAAATCTAGATACTGACATTTAAAATCAGATGGTGCAAACGAAGATGTCTATCCTATAATCTCAGAGGCAGAAAAACAATTTGCTCATATTGGAGATACGGAAAATAAAGTAGGAAGCTACAATGGAGAAGAATCCATAGAACAGATTCTTAGACATGAAAGTGAGAATGATCTGGGTGAAGTTCATTCAGAGAATTGTCCATCTAACTTAGCCTTTGCTGCTTTAAACGTGAGTTTAACAGAATAACAGAGGGAAGCTTTTGAAACTCGTTTCAGAAAAGGAGTTGAAAAGTATCATGACCGAATGTATCAACAACCACACCCTCCTTAGTGCCAACGAGATGCGTTCAAGTTATAAGGTCTCCAATTTTTTTTCTCTGCAGAGAGAGAGTAAGTAGAAAGATCCTAATGCTTTTAAAGTTTTGCGGGAAATATTTCGTCTTTACTAACATAGATGGCAGCACTATACCGTGAACGGCGTGAATACCGTGCGTGTTGCCGCGAACGATGCTTCATATACTTAAAATGGCGAAGTTTAGTTTACAAAATCAACGTGTAATCATTCGATTTCTGCACTTGCGTTGTGAAACACCCATCGAAATTCATCGCCAATTGAATGAGATATGCGATAAAGGCGTTTTGAATGTTAAAAAATGTGCGTTCATGGGTGCGAAAGTTTAAAGAAGGTCGAGAATCATGTGAGAATGAACCGAAGCAGCCTCGACCACGAACCAGCTGGTTGGAAGCCATGATTGCTCATGTGGAATAAGTTTGAAAGACCGTCGATTACGTTTGTGTAATATTACATCTAAACTTGGCATTTCCGTGGGGTCTGTGGAGTCCATTTTGCATGATGAAATGAAAATGTGGAAAGTTTCTTCTAGGTGGGTCCCATGAATGCTGACTGATGAACACAAGTCTGTGCATGTGACAATTTCTCAGCAGGATGCAGCAATGAATGGTGCTTTCATTTCATTAGTTGTGACAATGGATAAGACGTGGATTCCATTTTTAACCCCGAAACGAAACGCCAATCTTCACAATGGAAATATTGATTCACTGCCACTGAAAAAATTTCGAGTCACAGCCTCTGCTTAGAAAGTTATGGTGGCCATGTTTTTGGGAAAGAAAAAGGGATAATCCTCATGCATTGTGTCCTAAAGGGTACAACTGTTACAGCTAATTCATACGAAAATGTTTTGACAAAAAATTCCTTCCAGCATTGCATGAGAACTGACCAAACAAGACTGGACGAGTGCTTTTTCATCAAGACAACGCCCCTGCTCATCGGGCACTCCTAACTCACCAGTTTCTTCACAATAACAACTTTGAGGTGGTTTCCCATCCTCCATACTCACCACACCTCGCTCCTAGTGATTTCTGGCTTTTTCCAATCATGAAGGACACTCTCCATGGCCGCTCGTTTCCCAACCGAGCTGCCATTTCTTCAGCAATTTACCAGTGAACAAAACATACCCCTAAAGAAGAGTTCTCAGAAGTGCCACCATTGTGAAAAATGTGTTTGAATTCACAGTGATTACATCTAGAAGTTACAGTAATTACAACCGTCTGGGTTAAGTATTTTGTCAGAAAACAATTTGGAGACCTTAATACTTGAACGCACCTCGTACATCAAAAACTAAACCTATTCTCTCATAAATTGAAGATTCTGACATACTATCAACAAGTTCATTTTATGAACGTAAAAAATGTATGTCTACTTATAAAATTCACAGTGATTCAGATGAGGATGTTCTTCCATTTCTTAAACCTTTGACAACAGGTAAACCGAAAAGATTGTTCCCCAAGTCTCTAATTATCATTTTATTTTGCATCAGATGAAGTGCACAATTCTAAAATTGAAGTTGCCATAAAAAAGGAAAAATGTATATAAAAGAAAGAGGCTAAAGAAAATAAGAAATCTATAAAATCCAAATATCGGAGAAAAAAAAAGCTTAAATAAACGTAGTAACCTAAGCCCTCTGCGTTTTTAACTGACATATGTAATCATTTGTAATTAAAGTTTTTGGTATGTATCATTACCCCAAAATAAAAAATGTTTTTCATAGGGAAACGAATATAACCCTGTTTATTTCGCAGAATAGCTAAGTTACTAATATTTACTGGTAAGTAAGTTTACATCTGCATCTACATTGAATGTGTAACTTACATGGATGACCAAATTCTGCCCATGGCCAGAAATAGGTTGAAAACAGCCAGTATTTGGTCAATTTCTCTGTAATGATTAAAAATCTTTTTATGTATTAAATAAAAAAAAATTAACTTAAATACCATATAACAACAAAAACAGAAAATAGCCAAAATTCATAGATTTTGATAACACACTAACATTCTTCCATTCAATAACAACTACTTAAGCACTATAATAAATGAATTCATAATGTAAAATGGTGTAAGCACCATGGGATGCACTGCCATCTATCTTAAAACAGCCAGCTAGTTCTTTTAAGTAGATTTATCCAGTAGATGCCATTGCTATAACAGAATACTGGTTCATTTTTATACAATTGACTAATGTAGAGTTATTGAAGACTTTAGGTACAGTAAGAAATAATGAGGCAAAGATACTTAACAGAATACATTTAACAAAACTCAAAAGAATTGTCTGGAGTTGTCTAGGCATTTAGAAATTCTTTGGCTGCTGTTTGAACCAACTGCACACGTACTCCTTGATTTCATTGTCCATTGGAAACCATTGTTCCCGCAGTGCTTTTTGGTGCTCACTGAAGATGTGGAAGTCACATGGGGACAGGTCAGGACTGTAAGGTGGGACTTCCCACTTGAAATTCTGCAGACATTCCTTTGTTGCATTGGCTGTATCATAACCACTGAGAGAGAAGACCTCTGCGATGAAATGTAATACGTTGTTACATTATCATAAATAGGGCATTGTTATTCGTATTTCTACCAATAATAAGCCATAAATTTGCCCCAACTATGATGATAGAACAACGTATTACTTTTCATTGCAGAGGCCTTCTCTCTCAGTGGTTATGGCTGTATGCAGTCTAGCTCTGTCATTAAACAGGATGATACCATAAGAAAGTTTACTGGGATGTTTTGATTCGATTGCCTTCCTGAGCTTTGTTAATGTGTATCATTGAGCAGTGATCGTAGATTTGGGTGCCTCCATTATGCATCGCTTTCAAAATGAAATGAATGGACACGTCTGCTACTGCTTGATTATCAACCTTTTCTCATGCCAGGGTGTTTTAGTGGTTATTATGTCATGCCCATTGAAAGAACCTGTTCATATTTTGCAGAGAGAAAATCTAGCAAGAGAAAAATGCGCGAATCATTTTCATCACAAACAACTACATTTCAAACCCGTCTCCATGTTACTGAATAACATAGCTTTAGTTTTACTGAATACCATAGTTTTGCCTCATTATTTATTGAGTGTACCATATAAAAAGTTCCAAAAACTGGCATGTGGTACAAGAAAATGGATTTAATTTTTGGAATCTGCACATGGAAATTACTATAAAAAGATTTCAAAATCCATAACAGCAAAATTACTGTAGACTTGTCCTTTGACTGCCTCTATCAAAATATATGCTATACAACAATAAAGTTGAAATGTATACCATATTTTTGAACAGAGTTATTATAGTTCATCCAAGGAGAGTTGTATTGGGCGGAGCCCAGGAAGTTCTGAACTGGCCAATCAGAGAAAGGTTTGAACATGCGACTGATCAGTCCGGGTGTACAGGTCTTAATTGTGAAGCGTTTTATAACATTATTTTACTTTTTAGTGAAACTACGTTATACTGCAATTTAAATAAAAAAAAAGAATATACTTAAAGAAAACTTATTTCGTCATGTAACATAAATTATTTTTTTATTTTTATTTTGTTTCAATAATTTAATTTTTTTATTTTTATTTTGTTTATGTCATGCATTTTATTTTTATTTTTTATTTAAAATTGCAAGCAATTGAAGCAATTAAATTGAATTCAATATATCATTAATTTTTAATTCTTTAATAAATAATTTTCACTTCTTTTGCTATTTCTTTTAATGAATTAGAATTAAAAATGAATTGCAATTAAATATTTATATAAACTACAAATATTTTAATAATAATTTAAAAACAAAAGTGCTGGGCTCTTTCGTTTATTTGCTGGCCATTAAAATGGCCTTTTAATGAAGTAGTCTTGAAAAAGACTGTTTATTGCGGGAGACTGTTAATGTCATCCCACTCTTCATCGCTGCTGCTACCCTCGCCATTTACGTGGATTATTAGCAGCTCCACTTGCTCCTCAATTAAACAATGGGTTTTCCAATATTTTTGTTCTATCCGAATAATGTGTTCAGCTGCTTTTTTCCAAATTCATCCAAGTTTTTAACTTTTGACTCTCTTACCCTCTTTTTCCCAGGCGTCGAAAAAGGCGAAGGATTTGGCGCACTTGCTTGCGTCTCCGAATTAGGCCTGAACGATTATTCATATGGATGTCACCGATACTTGTGTTGCTTTAGATGTTTCTTCTATTAAAGCAGAAGTGCTTTTATCAGGATCCTTATCTTTGAAATAGGAAAATACATTCCACACAATCTCCCTAGCTTGGCTATGAAGAGTTCGTCCTCGAATTCCAATGGTGTTAGGTATTGTAGATGAACTAGCCATTATTATCGCTGGTCACTGCACGTTGTGAATGGATTGACGCCCGCTTAGATAATGAAGAAACCCCATAATTCCTTGCATGTCGATTGCCTGACGTGATTAATCGATATCAACGCTAACCCATGCCTACTCCAATTCTCCCTGGATGAACTATAAAAATTATTCATTCTTTTAATTAATCTTAAATATTTAATCATAAACAAAGGAACCGAAAAATTTATTTGATGTGAAAACCTAATTGTGTTTTCACTTTTTTCTAAGGTCTGCGTCTAATAGTAGTCCAGTACAATTTAACTTCATAAAAACGTAGATCAGAAACCAACATTGGCAGTTAGAATATAAGATCTATCTAAAAGGGCAGAAATAATGCAATAATACGGTTATGCCCCTTTATAAAAAATATGTGAGGGTAAAAAGTTTGAACTTATTAACGAATTCGTATTATCAGGACTGAAAGAAAAACCCCCATGTGTAGTGTTAAGAATAAAGTCAAAAACTAAGTTGTTAAAATATCGTCATTCGTTTATTTCAAAATATACATGGTTTTGTCGTTTCAGTACCGAGAGTAAACTGTGGATAAGCATAGAGATGAATAAAAGAACATCTCTTGTCCACATAGAAATATTTATTATTCCTATGGGCATTTCATTTTCGTTAAAGGAAGGTCACAGATTGGCTGAAAAATGCAGAAGATCAATAAATGTTTCTTTATGAACAAGGGGTTTTCTTTTTTCATCTCTTTATTGTCATTTGTGTACATGAAAGAATATAATATTTTGTAATAGCACAGTTCACAGAACTATACAAATTGAAAAGATGTATCCATGTTGAATGTTGACAACAAAATGAAATAATGAAATAAAAAAGCTAAATGCTTAGAATAGTGAAATAAAAATGCAGTGATTAGGGCTGTGATCACTGCATTGACAATCGAACCACAAAGCATACATTTCTTAGGGTGGGATGTAAGCAATACTTCCACAAAACTCACCCTAGCTCAACAGATACCAAAGGAAATGCACAGAGACTTGTAGGTAGAAGGTATAATCTAAATTCAAAGTGATTTAGATAATTTCCAGATGCCCTTTCGGATAAAGTTCTTACTTATTCACTTATGGACACAGCAAAGTGAAATGCAAATAAGAAAGGCATTCTCTGTGACTTGAGTCAAGACTGCTAAAGCCTGATATAGTCTCAACAAGTAGTAGAATAAGATTGACGATTGCAAGCCTAAGACACAAAAACGAAGCAAAAAAGAGCAAAAAACAAAAAGAGAGGAAATAGAGATATGACATTATCTAGTAATCCACAAAGATCACACTGTTCATGTCCTGAAAATTAACATGCCTTGGCTTCTGAAATTTCACATGCCATTTGCTGTCAAGGAAGTACTTCAAGATTCCCATCACTAAATCACTGATTGGAGAATTCATTTTCTTTATCATATTCCTCAGAATGTCTTAGACAAATTCAGCATAGTGTGTTATTTGAAATTCGCCATGGATGGACTGATTCTTCATAGTACTCTTGTTGGTTGTGCAATTGTCCTCAGGGTAACATTCTGAAACGATTGAATCTTGCTCTTTCTATTGGGTATGGTCGCACACCAGGATGAATGAGAGCAAAAATAAGCTGAGCATAAAATATCATTTTGTAGGGTAAGTCTAAGAGAGATGGCCATAAAGCAGAGATTTAAAATCCCTCTAATTTTAAAATTTATTGCTACAGAATGCTACCAACTACATTATTCAAATCAGTAGTCATGAATGCCAATGTGTAAACCACTGATTCATACTGGTCCGCTCTAATCATAAGTATATCCTTGGTTTTCTTTACTTGAGCAGTGCTGAAAATTTACACACATGATAATCATTCTCCATAAAGACAGTGATAACAAACAGCAATCAGCCTGTATCATATTTCTATGATCATGATAAACCTTACCGGAATTGCTTTTATTACCTATACCTGCAAATGTTTTTGCTTTTGCCCTGTGGCTATCTCTCCTTGATGATTAGGAGAGATAACATTTTCCTAGGAGAAATGGTTGCTCGCAAAATACTTCTGTTATAAGATGACCACATCATCTTCATATCAAAGGACAAATATTTTTTAAGATAGCTTTCCTTTCAAATTTAAAATGTCAAAAACGTCCTGTATTTAAAGTTCTTTTTATTTCCTTTTGAAGTGAAACTTCTTATGCAGTGCCATTGACTTGGGGAGTGAAATGCTAGTGTGAAACGGTTTTCAAGATATGCGAGGCCAACGAGATAACAAGGCCTGGAAGCAGAAAAGTCACCTGATCATCAGGGTGCTGGCAACAATCCTCTCTTCATTGTCTCCACCTTGGATGTTAACAACCAGTGTTTTTCCGTTTGTTGGAAACAATGGAGGTTGGATTGTTGCTAGTACCCTGATGGTCAGGTGACTTTTTCCGCTTCCAGGCTTTGTTATCTCATTGATCTCATAAGATGTGGAAGTGACATAGTTTCAACAATCCAACCTGTAGCTCCAACAGACGATTGGAGGGTTTGCGGTATACTTCAAAGGACAAAGAGTAATTATTTCTTAACACCAAAACGTCCAGGAAAAGCAATTTACTGTCAACTTCCTTCTCATACGTGAAATGAATAGTGGGGAAGAAATTATTAATATGTTCCACAAATCTGTCAATATTGCCAACACTAGTGTCAAAAATGGTGAAGACGTCATCCACCTAGCGGAATCATATCTCCGGGTAATAGTACCCTGAATTCTTAAGTATATTATTGAAAGGTTTGAGAAAAATGTCTGTGTGAATGGGGCTTAGGTAGGACCCCATGGGAGTCCCGTTTTTTATTTATAGGTAGTTCTTTATACATAAATATGTTGTTATTAACACAGATATTGGTTAACCACAGCACTTCTTCTATTTGGACTTTAGAACATTTGTTATTCTTTAAAATGTTCGTAAGGAAAACGAGTGTCTCAGGTATGGGGACGCTGAGGAATAACGATGCCATGTCAAACGAAAATCAATAAATAATAAACGACTCCTGGGTGCATTTGAGAGTATGGAGATCCATTCCACCTACAGCAGTGATTTACTTAACTCAGATAAAGGGTCAATCAGCGACTCCCAACTGATTCAGTGGTGGACGACCCTAACCAATCACTAATTTTTTTTCTTTTTCTATCCTTTGTGTGCTATTTCTATAACTTGTTGCTTCTCACTATAAATACTAGTTAGTTTTCTATTACACTCAGTATCATCTGGTGAATTACTCCCTATTCTAACTGCAGAATGATGAGAGCTTATTCCTCAAAAAGCGCTTACAGGATAAACTTGTATCTATCTTTTTTTAAAATTTGCTGTGTTTAAAGAGTGTTTCATTTCTTTTATTGTGTAGTATTTTATGTGAAGCAAACGGAGAGTTCAGCACCAAAAATAGCTGCAGAATGCATGAGAGTATAGAACAATCATTGACGAACTGAAGAAGCAATTTCAAACAAAAAATTAATAGTGCTAAAATTCTACAGGATGTGTACCAAATTTTTGAGCTCGCAAAAATGCAAAAAACAAAAAATACTGTGAGTATACCACAAAACACCATAGAACAAATATAATGTTAATAAAATAATAACAGCGCGTTTATGAACATGGTTACTTATCTATGATGTTATACGCTGTTCGAAAAAAATTTGACAGGGCATGTCCAGTTAAATTTCAGCTTTCAATTGTTTAGGCATTGTTGCAAAATAAAATTAACAATGTCTAAAAATTGAAATTGGAAATTTAATTGGTCACCTCCATTCAAACATTCATTGGATATAGTATAGAAACATAGTTATTGGATTTGTGCAGTCAACTGTTTGGTGTTGCTATTTTTTTCGAATATTTTAAATTTGACTTCAGATTGAAATAGACCGCCAAGAAATAGAATAGAAATGTCTCTTATACTGAACCTCCATCTCTTTGCCTTCATCGATAGAATTGAGTTTAAAATTTGAAAGTTTGGTGTGAAGTTTAAAATTATTTATGAACATATGAATAACTATCCATAAAATTCGAAGCTCAGTGATTGTTGATTTAATAAAGTCATTCCACAAGTGATTGATTACACAGGGTTCCACATAACCTTTTGCTAGGAGTCTGCAGAGAAAATGAAAATGAACAGAAAAACACTTGGTTGATAATTACAAATCTGCTTTATTTATGTGTATGTTGATATCAATAATTCGTATGTCCGCCATTTGCTTCGCGGATAGCATGCACTTGTTCTGGGCATGAGCCCAGTAGACTCTCAAAAAGAGCCATGTCATACTCCATACCCTCAAGCACCATTGCCAAATGCCCCATGAGCAGATCTCGGGAATACCAGTCCAGTCAATGTTCTTGGATCATCAAAGTTGCCACAGCATCTTTTAGACTGGCTCCAAAGTGTTCTGCAGCATTCAAGGCTGGGGACACAACTGGCCATTCATTGGATGAAAAGAAATCAATACTATTTGGGGGCAGCATTTCTTGTGTGGCGTTCGCCTTAAAGCAAGGAGCTTTATCATGAAGAAAGCAGACCTCGTGAGGAACGAGTGTGTTGTTAGGATCTCACAGGAAAGGTAAGACATCTGCGGTTAAGAGGTTTCAGAAATATTTCCAATCCCATGATTCTGCTTTCTCCTTGAACCTCCACAACAATCATTTAGCAGTGAAGCACATAAAGATTCCAATGCAATAGGGTTTCTTAGAGAGTTTCTGTTAATGTCCATCATCAGTAATGGAGTCAGCTGGAGGCTCCAAACCCTGAAGCTCTGAAAATTTGGCCATTTAACAGTCCACACAAAAAACTCATCACTGGAGGCAAGGTACATGAAATCGTCTTCATCCCAATCCCTTAGGTATTCACAAAACCACATTCTGTCTTCGATGTTCTGGGTGGCTTTCGTGGGTTTAGGAATGACATGAAATGGTTTTAGTCCTGCACAATCGCGGTATCTGCGAACAGTTTCAGAAGAAACGATTTATCCATGCAGAACCTCAATGTCACGCACAACACAAGCATTGCTGTGATATCTCTTGCTGCTATTTTCCGCAATGACGTTCTTGCTTTCCTGCGACAAAATTTCCAACCTGCCACCTCCAAATTCTGCATGGCAGCTGTCGTAACCTTTCTTCCAATTATCTCTCATCCACCTTTCAGAGCGCCTTAGCTACTGCACGATCCACTTGCGATCAATGAATGCCGCACTCACTTCCATAGCCTCGCGATATGCATTTCCTCGAATTCGATCCACAAACCACTGCTCTTTGCCATCATTTATCAGCCCCATCGTTTATTTGCTCTCAACAGACGCACACCAAACGGCACTTTGTAGAATGATACAAAATACGGGACATGCAGCTACGGTTATGTGCTAATGATATACCGCATGTTCACGTGTAATGTCTTTTTTTCAACATTGTCATAGCCTACAATGCCACAGCCGATGAGAAAGACAAGCCATGGTAATGAAAAGTCACCTGAACATAGAGGTCTGAGCAACAATCCAACTTTCATAGTGTCCATCTGATTTTTAACAATCAATATTTTTTCGTTTGTAAGAAACAATGAAGGTTGGATTGTTTACTAGGACTAATATGGTCAGGTGACTTTTCAGTGCCAAGGCCTTTCTTTTTCGTTGACTATGCCACAATGAGAGGCCAACAAGAGACAAGCCAGACAAAACCTCCTAGAAAGAAAGTCAAACAACTGAAATATCATGAATTGTTACATCATGAATTGTATGACATTTCAGTTGTTTGGCTTTTTTTCTAGTAGGTGTTGGGCCAGGGCACTCAAAAGTCAAATGATCATCGGGGTCTGGGCAACAATTCATCCTTCATTGTCTCCATCTTGGATTTTAACAAATCTTGTATTTTTTCGTTTGTTAACTTTTGACTGCCCTGGCCTATCTCTTGTAGGCCTTGCTACAATGATACGAGAAAGCCTGACTATTTGCCCTTCCTCCATTGTCCCCAAAAATCAGTCACACTTATTGTTAGAATTACTATATTTATACTAGCTGACTCGACTGCCATTACGAAGCCCACTTGTAATAGTAAGGCATGCTCTAAGAGCGAGGATTTTTATCTTACTGATTAAAATCTTTGCGAAAATGGCTAAAATTGGAAGAAATGTAAGGAGCAGTGTCAGATTAGTATATGGCATGTGCGATGGAAGCTATTATTACCAACATTTCGAAGAAATTTTAATATTTATACGTCAAAAGAGCATAATGTTTAAGCTAAAAACATGTGTAATCTCCTTGCGAATCGCTGGATATATTTCTAGCTTCATTTATATGGCCCTCTCTTGACGAGATGAGGCAACATTATGCTCTTTTGACATATAAATATTAAAATTTCTTTGAAATGTTGATAATAATAGCTTCCATCGCACATGCATATACTAATCTGACATTGCTCTTTCCATTTCTTCCAATTTTAGCCATTTTCGCAAAGATTTTAATCAATAAGATAAAAATCCTCGCTCTTATAGCATGCATTACTATTACAAGTGGGCTCCGTAATGGCGGTCGAGTCTGCTCGGTATAATATAGTAGCTATACTTACTGTTAGTCAAAGCAAAAATGTAATCCTCATTGTTTCTAACAAACGAAAGAATACTGATGTCTAAAATCCAAGATGGAAAGAATGAAGATTATACTGTTGCTTGGACTAAAATGGTCAGGTGACTTTTCAGTGCCTGGCCTATCCAACACCTCTCAGAAAGAAAGCCTCTGCACTGAAAATTCATACATTGTTACATCAATAAAAAGGCATTGCTAATGGTAGAAATACGATTAACAATGCCTTTGTATGATCATGTAACAATGTATGAATTTTCAGTGCACAGACTTTCTTTTTACGAGGTGTTGGCCTGTCCCGACGCCAACGTGAGATAGGCCAGCGCACTCAAAAGTGACATGATCATCGGGGTCCGTGCAACAATTCATCCTTCATTGTCTCCATCTTGGATTTTAACAATCAGTATTTTTTTCGTTTGTTGGAAACAATAAAGGATTGATTGTTGCCCGGACGCCGATGATCAGGTGATTTTTGATTGCCTTGGCAAAGCCTCCTATAAAGAAAGCCTCGGCACTGAAACGTCATACATTGTTGCATCATAAGTTGACCAAATTTAGAGCTTATTATTGGTAGAAATGTGGTTAACAAAAAACAAAGTATGATGATGCAACATTGGATGACGTTGCAGTGCGGAGGCTTTCTTTATAGGACGCATTGGCCCTGGCCTGTCTTTCGTTGGCCTCAGCCTGTTCGAAACCAATGCGATCTACCAACATCACCTAGGAGGTATTGGTTCTACACAAAGCCATGGCACTACGCCATTTCTATTGTTGAAACGTCAAGAAAACCGATGGGATATTTGAAATGTGAATTTTGTATTTTAGATAAATATGTAAATACAGTATAATAAAATGCATCACTGCTAAACATGAGTCATTTAATTTTTTAATAAATCATTTTATTTTAAATAATGAATTTCCTTATTTTGTTTTTAAATTTCTTTTTGTATGATGTCACAAAATCCATCCGTTTGCATGATGTCACAAAAACAGTGCCATGGCTTGTTTAGATCAAATAACTAAGGCATGTGTTGTAGCTGTCAAAAAGAGAGAGAGATGTCGGCTTGGCATAAAAAATCACCTGATCTTCTCAGTCAAAGCAACAATGTAACCTTAATTGTTTCTAACAAACGAAAAACTACTGATTGCTAAAATCCAAGATGGAAACAGTGGAGATTACTTTGTTGCTTGGACTGAGATGGTCAGGTGACTTCTCACTGCCGAGGCCTGTCTCTTTCCTCGGCTGCGGCATATATTAATTTCATCAACCATTGTTGACGGAACTTGTAAACACGACCAGCCGATTGTTGACGCAAACACCACGGGCTAATTGTTCACACATGCAAGCAAACAAACATAAACCAAGTCGAATTCATATACAGGGTGACTATAAAGTCACGATATATTTTGGTGAAAAATCCGTTTTATTGCAGCAATTCCAGTATGCATCAACCAGATATCATACCAGGACACATTCTTAGTACATTTCAGTGTGTCCCCCTTGCACATCCCGGCACAGCTCCCAGAACATCGGGCAAATGGCCGGTGTAATGTCCTCCACCGCGGCTGTAGTCCGTTGTTTCAGCTGTGCAATGGTGGGTGATCTTCATCTGGTACACTTTGGACTTGATTAAACCCCACGCAAATAAATTCATGAGGGTCAAATCTAGGGACTGTGAAGCTCACAGTCTTGGCGAGCCCCGACCAATCCATCTGCCTGGGAATGCGCGATTTAAGTAGTCCCGAACGACATTGGCAAAATGGGGGTGGTGCCCCATCTTGTTGGAACATAACGGTATCCAAAATCCCATCATCTCCCACTGTGGCTCAGGAATTGATCCAACATGTCGAGGATATTACACCGGCTATGTTGCGCAATGTTTCCCGGGCCACGGTGGAACGCTGGGATCTGTGTCGGGATGTGCAAGGGGGACACACGGAAATGTACTAAGAATGTGTCCTGGTATGATATCTAGTTGGTGCATACTGGAATTGCTGCAATAAAACGAATTTTTCACCAAAATGTATCGTGACTTTATAATCACCCTGTATATAGATACATTATTAATTTCTACGTTTTTAAAAGACTTATAGACGTCTCCACTTATAGACTCTTTCCATCATTGTGGTAGTATTACGCAGCTGTGTGTTAAATTTCAACTTTATAACTTACTTCCAAGTTGCATTTTAAAACCGGACAAACATACTTACATTTTGCTTTATACAGGGTGATTTACATCGAATGTAAAATACTGAAAGGGGGTATTATAGAGGTTAAGATAAACACAAAACGTCCTATGAACATGGGTCCGAATTTGAACGATAACTGAGATATGAACAGAAATAAAAATGCAAACACCAAGTTCAACAAGTTAATAACTCAGGTTCCGTAAGGCCTAGATTAATGAAATTTGGAGAAATAACAGGGTACATAAGACTGTGTATACCGTTAAAATTTGATCTAATTCTAACAAGTAGTTTCCGAGTTACTCATTCAACATCATAACACGTGCTCACTTGTGAGTACTAACTAGCACTTTTTACAATTTTGACTGCGTAACTCGGAAACTTCTCGTTGGAATTCAATCAAATTTTAACGGTATACACAGTCTTATGTACTCTGTTATTCCTCCAAATTTCTTTAATCTAGGCTTTACAGAACCTGAGTTTTTAACTTGTTGATCTTGGTGGCGGCATTTTTATTTCTGTTCATATCTCAGTTATCGTTCAAATTCGGACCCATGTTCATAGGACGTTTTGTGTTTATCTTAACCTCTATAATACCCCCTTTAAGTATTTTACATTCGATGTAAATCACCCTGTATATTTAGATAAAGGTGGATATTAAATTTTTTCCACGCAGCCTAGTGTTTTTAGACTTAGATGTATAAAATGTCAAAATATTTTTTTTGAGTATAGGTTCACTTTAACATTTAGAATCAGACATTCTACTGTTGCTAGATCAAATACTTGTATTTACAAAAAATACATTGATTTTTTTTAAATAAATCTTTCACGTTTCAAATGATTGGTGTTTTAAACATTATTAGTAAAGCGTGGTTCCCACATGCCTAAAACCATGGCAGAAACCACAAAGCAGAAAAAATTTTTGACGTCACTTCCTGCTTTCGTCTTTTTGCCCGATAGAAAAATCTCTTAATTCTGTAGGCTATGACTCAATCCAACTCGGAAAAAAGAGGGGTTTTCTCTCGGGCAGAAAGACGAAAGCAGGAAGTGACGTCAAAAAATTTTCTGCCTTGTGGTTTCTGCCGTAGTTTTTACTGATGTTGGAACCAGGCTTTACTAACCCTTTTCACTGATTATATCATCTAATATTTTTCACTAACTATTATCATGCACTTGAAGTTTCACTTTTGTATGTGTCCCATGACACACAAGTTTTCTATTTTTTGATAGATCAAACAAATTAATAGAATAAAGAAATTATCCAGTTTAAACATGCTAACACATATTTGTGTTATATTTGTTCAGTTCTTTTAGTTAAATTAAATTTCGCTGGAGTTCTCTTATGAATAAACTTTATTTCTAATTAGAAGAGGTACCCGGCGTTGCCCGGGATAATTACACTTGCACAAACTTTTCCTTTCATTGTTAGTCATGAGATATTGATTGTTGGTTCATGCAGTGTGTTTGTGAATTGCGTGCTGATACCATTGTTGATACCTATTGTTGTACCAACTTTGCCTTGCATTGTTGGTCATGAGATATTTCTTATTAATATGCCTTGCCATAACCATGAATATCGATTTTTTATCGATATTTATTATTTTTCCGAAATCTGAGGTAGACAGTGACCTTCCTCATGCTTTGAAGGTCATGTATGCGAAATTTTATCAAGATCGGAATAAAACTGTAGATTTGTATAAAAAACGTACAGACAAACAGACCCACCCACAAACATCCTTCTTCTATCTATCTTCTATATATATAAAGAAGGATGTTTGTGGGTCTGTCTGTGGGTGGGTCTGTACGTTTTTTATACAAATCTACAGTTTTATTCCGATCTTGATGAAATTTCGCATACATGACCTTCAAAGCATGAGGAAGGTCACTGTCTACTTCAGATTTCGAAAAAATAATAATTATTGATAAAAAATCGATATTCATGGTTATAGCAGGGCATATTAATGAGAAATATCGCATGACCAACAATGCAAGATAAAGTTTTTGCAACAATGGTATCAACACGCAATTCACAAACACTCTGCACGGACCAACAATATATATCTCATGACCAACAATGCAAATAAAATTTTGTGCAACAATAGGTATCAACAATGGTTTCAACACGCAATTCACCAATAACAATGAGCTTAAAATGATGATGCAATGATAAAGCAGTCCTTTCCAAGAATTATAACAATGCAATATGGATAAGTTTCAATTTGTAACACTGCATAGAATTCCTGTTATTCAGGCTTTTCTTAGAAAAGAGAGTTCTTAGTACTTAACAATTTCTTGAAAATCTTTAAAAATGATCAGTAAATGGAGACAATGGAGAGTTAACAGACTATTGAGAAAGAGTGGAAAGACGAGAGAGGAAGCTCCGTGATGTATTGAGCAAATGGGAAGCAAGTAAATAGAAGATTCCGCGACCGCTAGACTGCACAAAGTGATGAATGGCCAAATTTTGCTTCAACACATCGAGAGAAGAGTGGAAATTGCAACAACACTAAGTATACATCTGAGGTAAGATTACGTGAGTAAGAAATTATTGGAGAGGTCCAGCCATTGTGAGCCTTTAAAAAGATTTTTTTCGAATTTTCATTAAGAATTTTTACTGTATTAATTCTAAGCATTTTCATGTGTTTATTTTTAAGATATTGCAAAATTTAATTTAATTTTTTGAGATTGTTCTGTTTACATCCAAGTGTAATTATCCCGGGCAACGCCGGGTACCTTTGCTAGTCTTCTATATATATAAAGAAGGATGTTTGTGGGTCTGTGCATCTGTGGGTCTGTGGGTCTGTGTGTATCTCAATTTAATTTAATTTTTTTAGATTGTTCTGTTTACATCAGAGTGTAATTATCCCGGGCAATGCCGGGTACCTTTGCTAGTTATATATATAGATAGATTTCTGACACACATTTAAGCATGGCAATCAAACCTACACATCTGGTCTTTTCTCTTAGGATTATTAAAAATCTTCTTGCTTTGTTATCTTTTCTTTGTATAAAATTTCTGACAACCAATCATATTTTATGAAAGCATATGGTTAACTTTTGTGAGAGAAATTTTTTCATGATTTTAAAATGAAAGGAAGTACATGGTTTTCTGCAAAACTATGGCCATCTATTCTAGACTTGCCCTATAGGAGTAGCTTGTTGTCGATGCCAAAGACGCTATTGCAGCCCATGAGAGCAATCAGTCTGAACTTGGCCTTTTTTTCAGTGCATATTTCACACGATATTTTCAGCAGAGCTTTAAATCTGCAATCACACAAAAGGTATTTGCAGTTATCGTCCCATTCTAGCTTCTTGTCAAATAAAACAGGCGAGTTCGAGTGGCACTTTTGCTTCTTCTTTACACTTACCGGTGTTCAATTTTAACCTCCAGTTGTTGGACCAGCATTCAAAATCTTTCAAGTTATAACGTAGACGAGTTATAACGTGGGCAGAACAGCGCGCACATGTCATCACAGAAGTATCATCTGCTGCTGTATTATTTGGATTGCAGAAGGTAGTTGAATAGTTGGAGTCCAAGGACAGAACCTTGCGCTTTCACATCACATGGTGAGGAAACTTTGTTGTCTACATTGGTTTGGCAATACCTACTGGAAAGGAAAAAATGTAGGCCATGTAGGTGAAGTCAGAGGGTAAGTCGTCTCTAATCATCTTGTAGATGAGTCCTTCATGCCAAACTTGTTCGAAGGCTTCGCTGACAAACAGCAAGGTATATTCCGAAGTACATAAAATGATTGATGGGGGGAGTGTTCAAGCCTACAAACCTGCTACTAGCAGGGATGTTTAGTACAAAAAAATAACTGCTCTATTAGGTTCTTGACCAGATCCTGAAATCTGTTCAGTATTGTCTTCTCTAGAATGCAAGCATACAGATCTGTAGCTCACGGTAAACGCATCATTATTACCAGGCTCAGGGATACTTAGGTCAAGAGATTTTTTTCAAACAGCTGGAAAATAAGAGAATTACATAATTTAATAATACTCCTTGTATCAGACCCTCAGAAGGTTCTTCAGAGCCTTATTACTTCCTTGATCTCTGCATGGGGCCTTCTTCTTGAGCTTCCTAATGTTACTGCTGGTATCACCAGCATCGATACTTTCATGAATTACTGCAGCTCTTCATAGTATCTCGTAAGACCATCTTTCACACGCAAAGCATTTTCGGAAATGCTGTTTTCAAGCGTGACAAACTAAGCTGCAAGAGAATCCTCAATAAGACATGCTCTGTCCAGTCCCGACCACATACTTGCCTCTTGGGGTACTCTATGGTGAGTTTTTGTAATTTTTCTTATTCCACAAAGTACAAACTATGCTCCAGAAGGATTGGCTCGAGTCGTCAAGGTTTCAACCTTATCTCTCTGTCTTTCAATGCGAAGAGAAGTTATCTCCTCATGTAATCTGTTGTTTTTACGAGGATAGCATTGCCAAGTTACCGCAAGATCAGAAGAAATGGTAATACAGAGAAATGTGGCAAATCCATGCAATTTAATGCAACGATTTTCTTTTATAATGATTTCAAGTGCTGTAAAACGCTGATATCGCTATTCAGTGTGCCTGCCCTTGTGCGGCAAATATACAGGTGTCTCACCTAAAGTGAATCAATAGCCAACCTTTTATTTTTATGTGAGAGATTTTTATGTGTATTCCATTTCCAAAAAAAACCGACGCCACTTTAGAATACGGAAATCAGCTTTAAAAGTGCAATGGAAAACTATTTTTAATGGTATTTTCAGGTTGTACACAACATTTAAGAAATGTTTTATTATTGGCATTTTGTCAATTGATCCAACCGTGTAGGACAGGGCTGTTGAAATCGTGCCCGTCGCCCGCGTGCAACATAAAAAGCTCGCGGAAAAAGCTCATGGGCAAAGCCGAGGAGTTAGTCCAAAACTCATGAGGGGAGTGGGTATAGTTTTTCCGAAGCAGTGTTAGCAGACTTTAGGGGGCGATTCCATTAAATGAGGCATTATTTCTTTTGTTACTGATACTTGCTTGTTTTTCGTCTCGCATAACATGGCGCACATTCCGAAAAAGCATAAGATCACTGAACCAGTATTTAAAAAGAAGTGGGAGAATCTGCTTTTTTTCATTGCTCATGGATCGGATTCTAAATACTTAATATGCAATCGTGTCCTATCGGGAAAAAGAAAATACAATTCTATCTGACATCGAGAAAATTGTCACATTAAAACGAAGGAAATAAAATGGTAAACTGCCTCGTTTTATTTTTACAGTGTCGAATTGATAATTAGCAACTTAGCAACTCGACTTTAAAGAACTGATCAGCGTAATGTGGAATGGGGGGGGGGGGGGGAGAAGATTACCCGCGTGCACGGGCGCTGCCGCAGGAAGAATCTTGGACAGCTCTGGTTGGAGATAGAGGCAGTGAAAGTGTGGTGTGTTTGGATTTAAATAAAAGGCAAAAAACAGAAATTGTTTATCAAGTTAAAGAAAAACATTAATTTACTGCGAAAATGTTATGTTCAAATAAAAATATTGCTATCCATTTTATAATCCATTGTGTTTAGAAACAACTTCTGTTATTTTTGGCTATTGGTTCACTTTAAGTGAGACACCCTATGTAGTGAATTCATGCAATTTTGGAACTTCTATTCTGTTTGCAGTGGCAGATCTTGATCACCAAAATCAGCTTTTATTTTTCAGTGAATTCCATTTCACTATGCAAAATTCGAACGACAGACTGCTAGAGATAAATTTCCAAACAGAGATAATAAAATATTTACTAGAGATAAATTTCCAAACATAGATAATGATTCTTCTATTGAAAAATGGAAGGAAGAGTTCTGCGACCTGGATTCGAACCAGGAACCTCGACTGTTATGGTCGACGCCTCTACCAATTGGGCTATGGCAGACACCCGGACAGCCAAGCTCTCACAAGATGTCTTAAAGACAACCAAGTTGCCATGGTTGAAAACCCAATGGGAGGTGGGCATCTGGTTCACAGATCGAGAATTTCTCCTATCCTACCATCAGAAAATTGATAAACTCTTTCTAGACTACTATTCCTCTTTGCACGTTGCAAATGGGGAGAGATCTTAACACTCTGGCTATGCCGCAATATGATGTTTTTACATTGTATTAGGTTGATGCATTAAATTGTAGCATTTTTTGGCATGGGAAAGGGAAAAACGCTACGAACTTATGCATCAATCCAATATTAAAACCTGTAACCCCATTTTCAAACGAAAAACAAACACAAGCATGCAAATCTGTATCGCATTTTCATTTGATTCATATAATTAAAATTGGATAATTATTGAATGATTTTATGAGGATTTTTACACGCCAAACCTCAGATGTTTAAATTATTGATGAAAATAGTAATGAAATTTCCACAGCCTGTACTCGTACCAGGAACCTTCTGCTCACCGTGCAGACGCGCCTCTGCGGACATGGAAGCATTAACGCTATCTACATGTGGTTAAGGCTGGTTGGAGCAATACCCAGTTCGCAGGCTGGGACTATCTTTCCTGTCTGCGTAATATTCGTTAAAAGGGTAATTTTTGAATAGTCTTATGAGGATTTTTATACACCAGACTTCATATGTTTAAATTATTGATGAAAATAGGAAAGAAAATAATTTAAACATCTGAGGTTTGGTGTGTAAAAATCCTCATAAGACCATTCGATAATTACTCTTTAACGAATATTACGCAGACAGGAAAGATAGTCCCAGCCTGCGAACTAGGTACTGCTCCAACCAGCCCTAAGGACATGTAGATAGTGTTAATGCTTCTTTGTCTACAGTGGCAAAATTTGTTGGTGCGTCTGCACGGTGAGAGAAGGTTCCTGGTTCGAATCCAGGCTGTGAAATTTTCTTTTCTATTTTCATCAATAATTAAATTGAAATAAATGGGCCGTATTAAAATAATACAAAATAATTTATTCTGATCGACGTGTTTCGACAGTTTTGTTATCTACAGGGTCACATTAAAAATGAAGATTTGAAAACTCTAGTAGATGACAATACTGTCGAAACGCATCGGTTCGAAGAAATAATATTATTTTGTTTTACCAAGACCCTTTTTATCCCAATTATGTTATTAGCATATTTTACCGATATTTGACAGTGCCCCCAATATTTTTAAACTGTCTCTAACAGTAATTATCGCTAATTCGATTTTATTTTGGCAGGAGACATGGGGGTTTCGCTTATTTGAAAATTTTACTACAAGTGGATACAATTCGCCTTATGGAATTTGCAATAAGTATACTGCTGGTAAGAAAAGTATTATTCAATATTTCGTTTGCGAGATTTATTATATGTATCGAGACAGCCCATAAATAAATAAAAATCCTGAGTTTCTAACCCTGTCTTTTATTTTGCAGTATCTACTTGATACAAATGACAAGTATGCACATGAAAACTTTCCATCGCTGGCTAGTTTCTAAATCCTAATCTGGTTGAGCAAGGAATCAATGAATTTTACTGTACAGAGTTAATCAAAAATATATGTCGAAACTTAAAGGGCAACTTTTCGATTCTATAAGATTAAGTGAATAATTAAGTAAAACTGCATAATTGCAAAATGAATAATTTAATTTCGAAAACTTTTATTATTTATTTAATAAAATGAACAAAAATTCGCTATATACTAAAGGCTACGAAAACATGTTGAACTATGGGGGGGGGGGTCATGACGTCATATGAGCGAAAGGAGTCTCCAGTCCTGCAGTCATTACCGCTAAAGCCTCATTCATTCAACCGAGGTCAATCGGAGTTCAACGCGAAAAAAGTTTTCGAGAAAAATATTTCAGCCTTGCAGTCTCTATGATCCCTTTCTTGTCAACTAAATAGTTCCCAAAACGGAGTAACATGGAATTCTGTGGGAGCACGCGCAATGTCAACGGGAACTATAATGATTCAACCAGACCCATTTTCAAGGCAACTCAATTGTTGAATCATTAGGATATAGAAGGGGGGGGGGGCAAGAATCTCAAGAATCTGTTTTGGAAGAATCTCCAAGTTCAAAGGAATCTTAAAAGCTGAATGTGCAGTCCTGCCTCCAGTATGAAATGTTGCTGCAAGGCCAGAAGATGCTACAGCAAGATATACAGTGCTGCCTGGTCTTTGCGAGAAAAAGTTGATCAGGAAGGTTTTTCCTGTGCCTCCAGGCACATCAAGAAAAAAAGTTTTCCAGTCTGTCTTCTGATAGCATCAATTATCCTGTTGTAAGCAGTTCTTTGGTCATCGAGTAGCTTTCGTTCATTTTCTGCAACAAAAACCTCCAGTTCATCTATCTTTTTCTATCTTCTTTCTCCTTCTATTTGTGTATCTTCAATCTATCTTCTTCTTGTATTCCCCCTTTACGTGGTCAGAGAAATAAGAATTCCCTTAAAAAAGAGAGACAGAATGTGGGGGAGGGGGGGGGGGTAGAAATACGGTATAACTTCATCCTGACCTTGAACTTGGATCAATGTGACCTGCCTAAAACCTTCCCAGGGTCTACATAAATTATCCTGCAAAATTTCATCAAGATTAGACCGGCCATTTTGGAATGCATAGCGAACAGACATACAGAGAAATTTTATATACCGGGTGGGCAATAAATAACGTGAGGTGTTCAGAGCTCGCTAGCTGGAATTCTATTAGGCCAAATGCAATACATTTTGGTGTATATACTTAGTGGAACATGCAGTTTTGAATTCTGCAAAAGAAAAAAAATAGTACCAAAAGTCGCCATAGGGGGCGCTTATTTCAAGGAAACAATGAATACCTAATTGTCAAATGAACAAATACCGTACAAACCAACTTTAGTAACAACAATAAACAATGTTTTATTTTTAATTAGAAATGTGTTTCAATATGACCACCAGTGTGCTGTTCCAATAGCTGCATGCGGTACACGACATTTTCTACGGCAGCTCGCAGCATATCTGCATTAATTAGTCTGATATGTAACGTTATTTGATCCTTTAAGGTTGAGAGGTCAGGAACATGTGCTTGATACACAAGGCTTTTCAAATATCCCCATAACCAATAATCACAAGGGATGAGATCAGGCGACCTGGATGGCCATACCATGGGAAATGCACGACTAATTATTCAGTTGTCTGAAAAACGTTCTCGCAAGATCTGCTGCCCCTGACGTCCGATGTGCGGTGGCGCACCATCCTGCATAAAAATGGTAGAATCCAGACAACCCTTTTCCTGCAATCGTGGTATCACAAAATTCTCAAGCATATCGGCTTACCTGACAGAATTGACGGAACAAGTCACCGGTCCACGGGGACGGATTTCTTCAAAAAAGTACGGGCCGATGATGAAAGAAGCAGGAAAGTCACACCATACTGTTAGTTTCGGTGAATGCATAAGAGTTGGCAGACACACTTGTGAATTTGATGCAGCCCAAATACGGCAGTTGTGGGTATTGATATCACCATTCAAATAAAAATGTGCCTCTTCACTCTATAAAATTTGCCATGGCCATGCATCACCCACTTCCATACGTGCTAAAAATCTCAACGAAAAGTCAGTTCGGGTACGTTCATCTCCAGGAAGCAAATGTTGAACAGGTGTGAGTTTATAGGGATAAAATGTCAATATCTTATGCAATATTTTTCTCACCCTCGAATATGGGATATCTGTTTGGCGAGCTATTGCGTGTGCGCTGCTGGTATCCTGCACAGTAGTCATCTCCTGTTCCACAACAGCAGTTGCAACTTCTTCAACGTGTTGCTGCCTGATTCGTTTGCGTCCCCGGCCTGGTTTCACTCCTAGAGTTCCGGTAGATTCAAATCGTTCAATCATTTTCCGTAAGTTAGTTATGCTCATCGGTCCTCTTCGTAACGTTTTCAATCGCCGGAATTCACGAAGGGCAGCACTTGCATTGTCGCTCTTCTGATAAAACAACTTGCCTAATAACGCCCGATCAGGTAGAGTAAGCGTCATCGTCAGGCCATTCGTTCGTGAATGATGGGAAATCCTCAGCCTTGCCTTTTATTGTCATGATTGCTCAACACGGAACGCGCTTATGCAAATGTATTCATTGTTTTCTTGAAATAAGCGCCCCCTATGGCGACTTTTGGTACTATTTTTTTGCAGAAATCGAAACTGCATGTTCCACTAAGTATATACACCAAAATGTACTGCATTTGGCCTAATAGAATTCCCGCTAGCGAGCTCTGAACACCTCACGTTATTTCTTGCCCACCCGGTATATACAGGGTGTAAATTTTAAGTTGACAAAGCAGAATAACTCGAAAAATAAGCTTCACACGAAAAAATGCGTAGAATCCAAAGTTGATTATTTTCGAGGGGGCATCTGCTGGTGCTAAAAT
>JAHWFO010116781.1:0-14867 GCA_023313115.1 Rhysida immarginata
TAAGCTTTTGAGAATGTCACCCATTTCGCTGCATGAGGACGCCACAGTTTCATGACGTAAAAATGACGACATAAGCACCTAGGGAAACTACTGGGTGGGCCAAAAATCTGTTGCCACCCATATAATTTCAAAACGAGAGGAGATACAACAAAATTGTTGCCGGTAACATATAGGAAATTAGGTAGGGACTAAACAATGGTGGTGTCAAATTTGACCTTTGACCTCGAATTTTGCACCTTGCAACTTTGCAACCGTTACAGATAGAGAAAAAATTTCAATTGTACAGTTGTAGAGCTCAAAACGCTGATTTTAACAAAAAAAAACTAAAACAGATTTGTTGTATGTCCACTCGTTTTGAAATTGTATGAGTGGTAACAGACTTTTGGCCTACCCTGTAGACGTACATCTACTTTCCCTAAGCGCACCATTCTCTTGCCTTGCTGTCGCTTATTTATATGTACAGTCAACCAAAGGAAATAATCCACACGAGTTTAATACTTAATATTACATTTCATGCTAATGTGTTGTTTTAATAGCTTTTTTAATTATAATTATTTAAATTTAATAATCTTAATAATGTTAACTCTAAATGTAATATTAAATTATTAAAAATAAATTAATATTAAAACGGTAAAACTTAGAGTAAAATTCAAGTGTGGATTATTTCCCGTTGATGACTGATCTTCTCTGGTTACAGCTAATTACTATCGAATTACAGCAAAACAGTATCGGGCTGTGGTAATTAAAGTTAACACAAAATCATTCGCGAGCAAACTTAAACAAAAGAAAACATCACATGTAAATAATTATAGCTTATTCAAGTTATAAACTTAATGGGTGTTCAGAAGAATAAAGAGAGGAAATAAAGCTACGACAAGAGCTAATACCCGACTTCTGCTGCGCGATCGAAAGGCAGAAGCGAGGGGAAAGAAGAGAATTTAACAATCATGAGCAGTGACCATCTGAAAAAATGTGTATCCGAATAGAGGTGGGCTGGAAATGGCGTAATAATTCTAATGTTTCCTTTTCCAACAATCACATGCAGCGAAAAATGACGGGAAAAAATCACTATACGAGACTGGCGAAAATTTCCTACAGTGTTCCGATATTTCTTCTTTCAGATGTTAAGAAAATGCCTCTTGGAAAACTGAGTAAAGGACAAATTGCCAAAGGATTTGATGTCTTGGTAGATCTCGAAAATGCTATCAAAAACTCACGAGTAAATGACAATTTTCATAACTTTAAACTAATATTTATATTTTTCAAACAAGCGCATTTTGGTCTTTGTTTATGGTGTCATACTTTTCTTTGTCTTTTTTTCCTCTGTCAGCCTATGAAAGAGCTAGAAACTCTGTCGTCTACTTTTTACACTCTAATACCTCATAGTTTCGGACGCCAGAGGCCTCCGGTTATCCAAGACCTGGAGATTGTCCAGGCCAAAAAGGACATTCTCATCGTTCTCAGCGACATTGAATTGACGCAGTCCATGAAAAAAGAAGAAAAAGTCGTTAAAGTAGGTGCCATTTTCCCTACTATATTGGGTAACTTGATCTTTCAATGACCTACTGTTTCTGTAAAAAAAAAAATTCTTTTTACTTTTGGGAAACCTCTAAATTCGTGGCTTTAAGAAGAGGCACATTCTTCTTTTTTATTATTAAATTGCTTTCGTACAAACATATAATACAATATAATGTAATTTTGACACATTTTGCCTTCGAAAATATTCGTATATTAAACAGCTCTGAAATATCTCCAAAAAACTTGCACAATCGTAATCTGCGTCCGATTTATCTAGAACTTCCTTAGGAATTATTTTGTAAATCTTTATTTTATTTCTATGGAACAACTCTATTGTATGTACAGGGGCATAATGTGCGAGTCAAAATGATAGCACCACAGGGAAAAAACCACACTTACTCAAAACATAAAAAATAAGTAATAACCTTTTATTTTTATTACATTTCTGTTTAACAGAAGTTTCATAATATGTAAATTTCAAAGTCATATTATCATTTTTATCGACAAAATCATGTAATTGCATGAATTCACTATTTGTAAACTGAGTCAAAATGATAGCACCACCAACCCCACTGTACCTAATGAGACAACCCTTTGCACCAATTTGCATACAAGCTAAGAAATTATCATGAGAAACATCAAAACCAAATTATATTTTACTTCTGCGTGAAATTCATTTTGCACTATATCTTACCATGGGTCGTGGTAAACAACTGACACAGTTGTAAAGAGGAAGAATAACAAAATTACATGAAACTGGACATTCTCTCAGAGAAATTGGCAGAGGAATCGAGCGTTCCCACAAAGTTGTCAGCAATTTCGTTGCTCAGAAAGATACTTATGGGACGGAAATATCAACTGGTCGCCAACCTGCTCTTTAGCACGGCAAAAAAATTGTCATAAAAGAGCTTACGAAGTCTCATTCTAGCACACGATCAGTTATCACAGTCCATAGTTGTAAGAACTGCAAAAGCATGTACTTGGCTAATACACAGAAAACAAAGTGATGCCTGCACTGAAACCAGAACACAAGACTAAACGAGTGGCCTTGACTCGTGAACGCATGACCTGGACAACACAGTGGGATGAGAAGAAGTTTAATTTAGATGGTCCGAATGGCTGGTTCTACTACTGGCATGATGTCAAAAGAGAAGAGTCGCTGTTTTCAAAGCGTCAACAAGGAAGTGGATCATTGATGGTGCTCTCGCGGTAAAACAACCTTTGCATTGCCCTCTGGTAGAATGAAGGGTGCGGACTATCAGGAGTTACTGGGAGTTATCTTTTGCCTGTTGCAGAAAATCTTGGTGGACCTTTCTTCATGTATCAACAAGGTAACGCTCCTACTCATACAGCAAAAACAACCTGGGAATGGTTTCTGCAGAATGGAGTATGTGTCATAGATTGGCCTCCACTTTCGCCCCCAAACTTAATCTTGTCAAGAGTCGTCTACAAGGACGGAAGACAGTTTCAATCCATTGCAGAACTGAAGCAAGCAATTCTATTGTCTTGGCGTCAAATTAACTCAACAACTTCACAATCTTGTTGCAAAAATGATTTAAGAGTTTTTAAGCTAATCTCAAAACAGGGAAACCACATCGGTTACTAGTATTTTATTATTCCTTTTGTTTCACTACTGGTGCTATCATTTTCACTCAGTCTACAAATAGTGAATGAGGCTTCTTTTACTTATCTCTGTTCATTTGTATGAGAATAGCACATATATTCATGGACATATAAAGGTTTCTTTAAAAATAAACGAAACGAAATTTTTTCTTGATAAAAATGAAAATGTGACCTTGAAATTTACATATTATAAAACATCTGTTGACCAGAAATGTAATAAAAAATAAATGGTTGTTACATATTTTTTATGTTGTGAGCAATTGTGGTTTTCCTCTGTGGTGCTGTCATTTTGACTCGCACCTTAGTTGCATTTCGGAAATAGTATGTAAAATGAACGACGTGACCATGCTGACAGGGAATAGGATAGGTCCTCTATCTTTTGGGACAGTTTTGGAATTTGGCCGCCATTTTGAAATCCGCCATTTTGGGCCAAGGTCCATTTTTCTAATTGAAAAGGGGTCACGTGGCAAATCAAATAACACCAGTGTTTGCTCAGAAGTTCATTATTGCAATCGGATTTCAGTTATCTGTCGTGGTTCACAAATTTTTAACAAAAACACACCCCGAAAACTGGGTTGCAGTAGCTAAAAAATGTGTTCAATGTGCTGTCCCTGCTGCTGCACAGAGCTCAAGAGTGTCGGAATAATGCTGTCTCAGGTACGTTGCTTTGGATTTTCACAGCATGCTCAAGTTGTTTCAAGTGACCCCACAAGTAAAAATTTATCTGTGTGGGGTAATAATTTATTTCGGCCACTCCACAAGACCTCGCGAGCCAATCCAATGACCAGGTAACTGCCCATCTGGCCATTGACGGACATTTCATCCGTAATGTGGTAGAGCACCATCCTGCTGAAAAAAAATGTTGGGAAACTGCCATCTTCAGTCAGTAGTGACAGGAACACGGTGTTCTGTAACATTCGCAGGTATTCATCGCCATTTAGGGTACCGTCTATGAAAATTCATCCAATTAAATAGGTCCCACACCACACAATAAATTTGAGATCACCAACGACTTTGTATGGATCTATCCAATGACGGTTCGTATCGCTCCACTATCTCATGTTCTGACGGTTCACTCATCAGAACTTGGACACAAACATTTGCCCCATCACTGAACACAGTGTTATGTGCAAATGAAGGGATCCAGTCGATAGTTGTCCAGAGCCCAGATACAGAATTCTCACGCCTCTCCGGATTATCCTCGGATAGTTTCTGCTCCATCTGAACTTCTTTGAATGGATGCTGCTTGTTTGTACGCAGAATCCGTTCTCTGGATGATTGGCTGAGTCCACACTCAGCTGCATGCCGTTTTGTGCTGCGTTGTGGACTCTGCAAGTGTTGCCAACACCATTGTTCAGGTTGCCTTATCAGTTGTTGTTTTTTTTTGGTCAGCATGTACGAGCTTTATGTTCAACCGTCCGAGTATGTCTGAAATGTGATATCACATATGCGACTATACTGGGAGCAATTGGTTATCTTTCGGGGTGCCGGGCATTGAAATCGATAGCAATAGCGCCATTCCAATTTCCTGCAATAGACAATGGTATAGTGTCAATGTTTTTGTTAACTAATGAACCACAACAGATTAACTGACATTGATGGAATAGTTCCTGAGAAATATTAGTGTTATTTGATATGGCATATGACCCCCCTTTCCATTTAAAAAAAATATGAACCTCGACTCAAAATGGTGGATTTCAAAATGGCGGCCAAACTCTAAAGCTGTCCCAAAAGATAGCGCATCTATCCTATTTCCTCCTAGCATGGTTACATGGTTCATCATTTACGAAATACAGCTATGTCCAGTGAAATGTTGCAAATTTGAAAAATAAAATTAATAACTCACGTTATATGATTTTGCCTATTGCAAAAATACATGCCAATTGCAAAATATGTGGTTTTATGATACTTTGCTCACCTTAATGATTTAGACTGTCCCATATATAAGGGACTTGCTTGAAAGGGACAATTCCAAATCTATTAGGAATTAAATCTGCTCTCTTTTGTTGATCTGATCACCTGTACATGATGGGGAGAGGTAAACCTTTGAGTGATTTTGAGAAGGGTGAGAAAACAGACTTAAGGGCTTCTGAAAAATCAGCACGAGCTATCGTTAAGGCTCTATATCGCTCACACGCAGTTGTGGACAATTACATTAAACTTGAACCCCAGTACGATACCAAAACATTAAGTGGGAGACCTCCGAAATTAACTCCTCGTCAGAAACGAATTGTTATTCGGGAAGTGAGCAACGATAAACCAACATTAAGGCAACTAGCCAGACGTCCTGATGTTAATGTCTACAGTCAACTCCCAGGATTGTTCGAGGCACAGGACATTTAATATACAAGAAGAAGAGTGCATCTAAGCTGACACCTACCTATTGTGAAAAAAGATTAAAATATGTCCGTGAAACACTGCAGAGAAAAGCCAATTGGCAAACAGCAGTCTGGGGCGATGAAAAAAAATTTAATTGGAGGGTGCCGATGAATGGCAGTTTTACTGGCATGATTTATGGCGAGATGAGGAAATGTTCCAAACGCCAACAAAAAGGTGGAGGTGTCACAGTTTGGGCAGCATTTGGATGAAACGGAAAAATTGGCATTGCATTTGTGACTGGCCGAATGAATGCTGAAAAGTATTGAGCTTTGATGAAAGCGCATCTTTTGCCGTTAGGATAATGCCCCTGTTCACAATGCTCGCATTCATTTCACTGGTTTGTAGATAAAGATATTCGAGTAATGGACTGGCCTCCTTTACCCCGGGAATCTAAGGGGGTTGTTAGCCCGTAATGTTTATGAGGGGGGGAGAACAGCATGATACTTGACAATGATTTGAAGCAAGTAATTGTAATCAGCTAGGGAAAAATTGAAATTTCTGTGGTGAGAAAGTTAATACCTGATCGAATTTTTAAAGTTATTTAAAAAAGTGGTTATTGTTATTATCATTATAATATTATTTTCTTGTCTGACTCGGCCTAGCTTTTTGGCCTTGATTTTATTTATTTATTTATTTTTATTTTCATTTTTTTTCTTTGACGTTTTATAGGCCACTAGAAAATGTGGCTTTATATTTTTGCAACAGGCAAAATCATAAAAGGTCAGTTGTTTTATTTTTCAAATAATCATTTTTATATTGTAGGAATATGTAATAAACAATCCACGGTAGTCATATGTTCATTTACTTTGTTCGATTACATACTGCATGGAAATCATGAAAAAACTAGATGGCTTTATATTTATGCAACGCATACTATCATCACCTGAAACTTTTTCCGTTAATTTCTAATAGATATTCAGTAAAAAGAAACTACATAATTTAATTTGATTATAGATCTAACGACATAACAATCTTCAGCAGAGAAAATTCATTATTCTATGTAATTTATTTTATCATAGGATAAGAAAGCAGTGCCTCATCCCCTTGATCAGAAATATGACATGTTGAAATGCAGTCTAACTTTACTTGATAATTCAAGTAGAGAATACAAGGTAATTTTTAGCAGCAATTACGATTGATAATTAACGTTTGCAATGAGGTAAAACAATCGTTTGGCACCATTTACGAGGGTGAATCAATAAACGAGCAACTTTTTTTTTTTTTAATAATTAGGAATTAACAATTTAGTAATGTCCAATATATCTTTAGATGGTGTTGATCAGATATCTTTTGCTAGACCTGTCTTGTTCACGTGATTTTTCAATGCCGAAGCCTGTCTTTCTCGTTAGCCTCGTAATGATACAAGTCGAAGCAACAATGGAGCCTAAGCAAACATTATTTCTCCACATTGTTTCCATCCTTCTTCAAATATTTTTATATCGACAGATCAAAAGATATCTCATCGAGGAAGAAATCTGTCAACTCCCTGCAATTAGTAGTGTATGACATTCGTTGTAAATCGCCTTACAAAAACTCATCTAAATCGCCTTTTGGGATCCAATTGGGAAGAAGTTATATATAATTACTCGATGACAGATTTGATCGTGAAGACTAACTGAGAATCCCCCATCAGCGAGCAAAGTTACAGCGCGAGGCATGGGCCGTCATGTAGCAATATATGGTCTCGTTCAATTGGCCCAACGTGTGAGAGTATTGTTCAATTTCAGTACGGTCGATAAACCCATAATTAATGATCTTAAAGAGATCGAAATATGTATTGCGCTGAATAATGATCTCAGAGATCGAAATACGTATACGCTTGATTAAAAATATTTTGGGGACAAGAGGTTTGTGCTTTTTATTAAGACTATAATTAAATGTTGTAAGCAATAATTTGAATAAGATGAAATTTTGCTCACAAACATTAAAATCATAAGAAGTAAATAAAATCTTCAAATTTATTTTATTGATTCATCCTTGTTTTTAAAAATTGTTTACTAAAAGATGAGACAATTAATAAACGAGACTGGAGTAATTTAAAAATTACAAGACATATTTCTGGCAAAACTGTTTAATTTTTTTCAAAGTAGTTACCTTCTGAGGCTACACATTAATTGCAGCGTTCATACAAGTTTTAGAAGCATGATGTAAAGTTCTCTGTCTTAACCCTTCCAAGGTCGGCTGTAACGTTCTTTTTGATGTCTTCTACATTCTCAAATCTGTGTCCTTTTTCATCTTTGGGAAGAGGAAAAAGTCTGATGGAGACAAATCTGGGGAATAGGCAGGGTGATAAAGCTCCACAATTCCGTTACTGGTTATGAACTACTCGACAAACACTGCTATGTGCGTTCTGGCATTATCGTGCAGTAAGAAGCAACTCCCTTTTTGCATGAAATTGTGGCCCTACTCGATGAATTCTCTAATCAGACACTGCAAGATCTCCCCGTAATACTCCTTGTTGACTGTCTGTCCAAGCGGAACAAACTCCTTATGGATAATGCCAGTGCTGTCAAAGTGATGAGCATTACTTTTATTCTTGACTCTTAAACCGAAATTTCTGTTTTCGCGGGGATGTTGGAGACCATCATTCCATCCTGTGTCGTTTTGTTTCAGGGTCGTATTGATAGCACGAGATTTCGTCTCCTGTCACAATTGAATCCAGAAAGTTCAGGTTGGCATCTATGACCGCGATAAATTCCGTGTAAGCATCCACTCCGTTTCCTTTTTGCTCATCTGTTAAAAAATGTGGCACAAATCGAGCACACAGTTTCCTTCTGCCCAAGTCTTCTGTTAATATTACGCGAATTGTTTCTCAGTTTATTTTTAAGACTTCTTCCATCATTTTCAGGTTCATGCGCCGATCACTTAAGAATAGTTCTCTCACCTTCTCGATTGTTTCCTGTGTTCGAAGAGTGTTCGAACGTCCCGTGTGTTCGTCGTCTTTTAGCTCTTCCCGGTCATCACGAAACCTAGCGAACTAATCAAAAAGAGTTAGAGATAGAGCATCATCACCATACACTTGCTTCTCAACTTGTAAGTTTCCGCAGATGTTTTACTAAGTTTAAACTTTAAACAAAACTTAATGCTTGCCCTTTGTTCCCTGTTTAATATTGGAACGTCAATTAATGACTGCGTGCGGTTGAAGCAAGAGAATATATAGGCGCGCGCAACTTATTGTTGCAAATGGTACACACAGCAACAAGGATAATTAATAGATCCAAAACACGCATCGTCGTTGTTGCACATGATTGAACACATTAAAAGCAGCCTCAGTCTCGTTAATAGGGCTTTTTCACTACGCGTCATCATGACGTCAATGCCGCCATACTGGATCACAAAGAAGTCGTTACTCTCTAGTTTCGTTTTTCCCAATCATCGCATTCACTCAAGAAATCGGTTAAGTATTGTTGTTGGAAAATTCGTATAATATGCTGACCTTGCCAACGCGAAAGCGTTTTTGTTATCCAACATGGTTGACCTGCTAAACAATGATCCAAACCCACAGTGCATTATATGGTCACGTGCTGTAAAAGCTCTATTAACTGTTGAACCTTGCATATTCGTACTTTAATAAAAACTATTGACTTGTATCATTTCATAAAGAATCGATAAAGCTAACTATAGAATAGACCGTTGTTGATTGAAATGAATGTGTTAAACTTCAAATGTTTATTAAAATAAGGTCATATTGAATTGAATAGGCAGAAAAACCTTTGCGGCACCACTGGCATACAAAATCGAAAGAAATTAGAAAAGATAATGTAACTTTGATGATAACGGAAATTTTTATGAAAATGAACAATTTTTACTTTGCTCATGAGAAAAGTAAAATGTAGTCACAATTAAATTAGTAGCGTATTCACGAGGAGCAATCTCTTGACTGGTGCCCCTCAGCACATTTATTACAACGAGGATCTTCCGTGCAGCCCATGTATACGTGTCCGAAGCGCAGGTAGTTGTAACACTGTAGTGGCTTCTTGTTCCCTCGAAAGGCCTCCACTGAAACTGCCAGCGGTCCAATACGTGTTATGTTTTTCAATGACTGGTTGTGTTCGTTGTTCGGGAGTAGAACCAAAACCATCGGCATATCAATGGATCCTTTGGCTTTCCTCAATCGAATAACTTTTTCCGGGAAGTAGTTGGCTCTTTTTAGGTCTTCTTGGAAGTCATCGAGGTCATACGTAACATCCACATTACGAATTACGTATTTCAAGACCTTCTCGACTTCAGTTGATGATGCTGAATTTTTAAAATATTATCAGACTTAATTCCAGAGACTAACCTGTTGTGTGTTTCTTTATCTTCACATTTAACCCTGACGGTTTCAGCTCTGCCCGTATGAACGGTGATCTTTTCCACAGGAACATGCTTCTCGAGCTCAGTTAAAATCGTCTTAAACGGGACGCCATGAGTCCGCACGATAATTGGCGGTACATACCTCTTCGTGATCCTATGGTCTTTATTAGCCGAGCGACCTTGTACATTCTTCGGATTCCTCATTCTAGTCGCGCTGACGACTTCTTCGTTTACTCTGGAGACGGTCTTTAGCTTGTCGACCCTCGTGCCTTTTCTGAATTTTTTATTAGCAACACCAATCCAGGGACTGCTATGCGCTTCTTCATCGTTTCCATCAGAATGACTTCTCTTATAGCCACAGTTTGTCGAGCAGTCACTATTTTCAATTATATCCATAGACTCTAAATTTTTAGCACAGGCAATATTATTAAAAACATTACTTACCTTGCTGTTATCAACAGGTGTATCTTCCTTGGAGTTACCTGCCTTCGGAGTCCCGGAGCATTTCCCAAAGGCTTCCTTCAGTTCGCTTATCTTTTCAATGACATCTCTACGAGAGTTCTTGATTTCCTTGTTGATACCTTCGAACTTCTCTTCAAAACTTTTATGTAGGGATTCGACTTTTTTTTCCAGTGCCCTATACTTAGCATTTATTTCATCCTGGAGAGCTTCTAACATTTCGTTGAACACTAGGTCAAAAGCAGCAAACCTAGCATCCAAGCAGGCATCCCGGTAAGCCTTTTCGCAGGACACAGTTTTACCATCTGCCACTAGCAATGGCACATTAGCTGACTCCAACGTAGTTAATTTGGACGAAGCAATCATAATCCTAAAATATAATTGTATAGAACCAGGGGGGGGGGAGTAACCTCGCAGCTAGGTGTGTGCTAAAGAAGCCGTCCTAAGAAAGACGGACCTAGCTTTAAGGAAAAAAAGAAAACAAGTCAGGTTTGCGAGAAAGTTAATTCTACGCCAGGGACCCGCTCGTGAATGATTAGAATAATAATAGATGATATGAGAAAATGTCCTTAGTTACGTAGGTTTGCGAGGAAATTAATCCCAACGCCAGGGACCCAGAAGGATAATGAGCGTCTTGATGTACTGGTTTACGGGAATATTAATTCCATCGCCAGGGACCAGCACATAAGACGTAACAGAAGGTGAATATCGCCCTGAAAAGGACGCACCGTGAAATGAGAGTAATGAAATGATACCTGAAAAGAGAGTAGAGGTGATACCTTGAAGAGCTAGTCCTGTGTCCTGTACTCCATGATATGATGCCATACGGGTTGGACTGACGGGTTGGGGAAAAAAAGTCATCTTTTCAGATGAGAAAAAGTTCAATTTAGACGGATCCGATGGCTGGAAGTATTTCTGGTGTGATTTGAGAAAGGATCAGCAACTATTCTCAAAACGCCAACAAGGAGACGGATCTGTGATGGTTTGGAGTGCCTTCAGCTTCAATGGACGAGCGAAGATGGCGTTTGTCAGCGGCCGGATAAATGCTGTTGCCTACCAGAAGTTACTGGAAGAATATTTTCTCCAGGATATTGATGAATGGGAAGGTGATGTGGCTTTTTTCCAACAGGATAACGCACCTATCCATACAGAACGTTCTACTTATGAATGGTTCCGATCCAATGGAGTGCCTGCTCTGGATTGGCCTGCACTTTCCCCCGACTTGAATCCGATGGAAAACCTGTGGGGGTTGTTAGCCAGGAAGGTTTACGCCAATGGTCAATAATATTCAAATGTTAATGAATTAAAAGATGATATTGTTGCTAAATGGGCAGAAATCGACAAGACGACTTGTGAAAATTTAAGCACATCAATGCCAGAGCGTGTATTGAAAGTCATTAGCAAAAATGAGAACTTTATTGGTTATTAAAATATGTACATGTTCGGGTTATTTAAGGTTTATATTTCATGCCTTTAAATTTATGGGACAGCGAAAATTGCACAAGTTTATGTTTTTGGCCTAATTGTATGTTAAAATTATTTACGTATCGATTGTGGAACAAATATTCTTTGTATTTTAGTTAAAAGGATGTTATAATAAAAGCACATAATCAACAAATAACTGCAACAACAATAAATAACAAACCAAAGGCTTTATATTTTTGGGATACGCCTTATATAGGATTATCCTTAATTTGGGTATTTTTTATTGGCTATGCGCTACTGATACAAAATAGGATGTAGTCATAACAATTTGGCTCGGCTGTTTTTAAATTTAGATATGGAATGATTCCATTGGAATCCACGCAGTATATTTTGATTTCCTTTGCGAAGTCCTTGTTCTTCTAGCAAAACTAAGATATAGCTTTTACTGTTTCGTAGCTTTTGTAGACATATTTTATATATGTACCCTGTAATTGTTTTAAGCATATTTGATATGTTATTTTTAGCTCTTAGAAGTCTATGCAAAGAACACAGGATATGTTAAACTTAAAAACATATGGCGAGTGGATAGGCCGAAAGAGGTAAGCAAATACCACAGTTTGCATATACATGTATGTTAACGTAATGTATACTTTGCTGAGACTACATTGCATAATTCTTTTTTATTTTTAAAGAATTCAAAAGAAATTTTTTTCACTGTTTATTAATGAAACAAAATTAATTTGATTTATTTTTCGTTTTATGATGATTTTTATTTTGGTAAGAATCATCCAAAATCTTTTCGACAAAAATTATATACAATTTTATCTGTACGGAATTAGCAACCTCAAAAATATCTATATTTTTACGTATATCGTCCTTAAGCGTGAATGCTCCGCAGCCACTCCAGGAAAATAAAATAAATAAAAATTAAGGAAATAAATAAAAAATAGTAATGATAAATAATTAATAAAATAAATAAAAATTATTGAGGCTATCGCGTACACTGTCCGACTAATGTCGCCATTCTTGGAACTGAATGTGCATTATTTCCCCTGATTATTTCTTGCCTACGGAGCTCCGCCATAGAAATTAAGTAGACCTAAAGGGCTCCGTGTGAGTCAGAAAGGTTGAGAACCGCTCCTTTTAGATGGTTAATAATTCTTTTGATGTTATTAAAACACCTACCCCCCTTATAAAAATTTAAAGATTGCGTTATGGCACTAGTTTACAATGTTTACAACTATTTTGTAGTTAACTACATTTCTAATACCGTCATAGCATCCAAAGGCACACAGAATTTTGTTTACTCGTACGTACGAGTGCATATCTCAGAGATCCTTAATACTAACGAGATATGACGTTAACACATTTTCCATTATTGCCTTTGTAATTCCGTGATAGCAGTGGCCTCTGGTGTAGTGGGATACAGCAAAAGTATCGTTCAGATATCGTTTCCTGCGAGCATCGCGAGAAACTGACGTCATTACGTAACATGCATCAATGATGTCACTTCTTTTCGCAATTTTATAGCTTAGTGACGTAATTTGCATTCATAAATTCTTTACTCTCAAATTTTGATTTATTTAATGTTGGCATTGAAATAAAGAATTGAATTAATATAGAAAATATTGGAAATTTATTCGTGTTATTGTTATCTTAGGAAATAAAACAGATATATTTAATAAATAACTTATAAAATACAATAAGAAATTAACAATATTTAAGAATAAATATTAATAAATAAAAAATAAATGAATAAAATGCAATTAAACATTAATAAATGCACATTATTAAGTACCGAAAGGTGCTTTATGCTATCAGTGTGGGGAAACGTGTCTGTCCATCTGTCTGTCCGTCTGTCTGTCTGTAACTCAAACTCCTCCGAGGTTATGAAAGATTTTCAAAATCTGTTTTCGTCAGTCGATGAATATGGTTCATGGCACGAACCAGTTACAAATATTATCTAAATCGGTTCATTGGCACGTGCACAAATGGTACCTCTATTTTCCCGCCCAGCAATTTTCAATGGGAAGAAAAATTGAGTAATATATCAAACAAATCGTAATGACGAGATAGATGCGGTTATTCATTACTATTTTCGTCAGTCGATGAATATGGTACATGCCATGAAAAAATCATAAATTTTATCTAAATCGGTTCATTAGCACGTCCACAAATGGTACCATCACGACCCCACCTAGCAATTTTCAATGGACAGATATATTAAATAATATGTCAAACAAATGTTAATGACGAGATACAAGCGAATATAAATTACTATTTCGGCCAATAAATATGGTTCAGGAAATGAACCATTTTGAAAATTGTTGCAATCGAAACATTGGCACGTGCACTAATGGTACCTTTATGACACCTTCAAAAATTTTCAATGATAAGATATGGCATGTAATATATCAAACGAATTGTGATGATGTATCATAAATGAATATCACGTAAAAGTAATGATAGTCCAAATTGGTTTCAAGGAACCTGGTTTAGTGGAACCATTATGGTTCATTGGAACTTTCAATACCAAAATATGGCATGTAATATATCAAACGACTTGGAATGATGTGTCATGAATGAATATAACGTAAAATTAATGATAGTCGAAATTGGTTCCAAGGAACCTGGCTTAGTGGAACCATTATGGCTCATTGGAACTTTCAATACTAAGATACAGCATGTAATATATCAAACGACTTGGAAAGAAGTGTCATGAATGAATATAACGTAACATTAATGATAGTCGAAATTATTTCAAAGGTACGTGGTTTAATGGTATCATTATGGTCCATTAGAAACTTCCAATGTTAATAATCATAACGCATTTTAAAAATATAGTTCCGCGAATGGTTTTAGTTTAACCTTTCGGTACTTGGTTATGTCATTCCTTAATGGTTTATTTACAAGTATATTCATTTTAGAAACGGATGTGTAATTATATAATACACGTATATAATACACGAGAAATAATAAAATTAATGATGAAATTATTTTATAAACTTAAAATTATATAAAGTTATTATTTCTTATAGTTTTTATTATATATAACTAGAATATGAAAATCTCTGAAATAATTTAACTTCATTTTTACATTTGGAATATTTTAAATTGAAGATTAAAAAGAAACCAACAAATTTTTAAAATGAACAACAGATATCCAC
>JAHWFO010116783.1:3850-15911 GCA_023313115.1 Rhysida immarginata
TGAAAATATTCAACAATACTGATTGATGACAAGTTAAACCCGTAATCTAATGATTTACGGACGGAAAAGTGTGATATTGAGAAAACTAATATTGTAAGATACAGAGAAAAAAATATTAATATTAAAAAATCATAAAAATTTTTAATACGATTAAATGTCATGGGTGGGGAAACTCCCCTCCTGAAAGTTATTTTGGGAGCGATTTTAAAATTTTGGGCGAGAATCCCGCCATCCCGCCCTGAAATTAAGCTCTGAATCTGAAATCCACAAATAGTTCGAAACGACAGTGACATGCTAATTGTGTGTGGTTGCTATGGCAATACCTAGCACACGACGGAAGAGACTAAAGCTCTATATATACAGCTTTAGAAGAACAGCCAAAACACGCCATCTAATGTCCGAATCCACAAACAAGACACGTTGCCAAAAAAAAAAACCCCCCAAAAAAAACGTAAAATCAGTTGTCGCGCAATTGTGCAGATAGTGAAGATTAACCAAAAATTTTATCCAAATTTTAAAAGTAACTAGAGATATTGGGATTTAGTTTATGACATGTTTGATATACTTGTCATCAATGGCTTTGATGTGGCGCAGACGAAACGCAAAATTCTGCAAAACTCGCTGATGCTTTCGATGACCTCCTGAATGGCTCTTTTGAGCTCAGTGATGGTTTTGGGATCGTTTACGTAAACTTTGTCTTTAATATTGCCCCACAAAAATGACGTCACAAGGGTTGAAATCAGGAGAATATGGCAGCCAAGTGATTCCCATTCCAGTGGCCAAAGCCAGAATGCTCTCTCCAAAGTGTTCTTCCAGGACTTCAAACACTCTATTGGTCTGATGGGGTCATGCTCCGTCGTGCATGAACCACATCTTTTCAAAATCTGGCCTTTAAGAATCCGAAGTCAGAATTTCAAAAATTCAAAATTTTTAGTGCACAAGTAAACTTTTGGGGGCAGCAGTCTATGCGTGGGGATTGAAAAATATTGGGTTCATAACTTAACAGTTCCCCACTTTGAGGGCCTCTATCTCGTAAACAGTTGGATCAATTGAAAAAACACCAAGAATAAAACATTTCTCGACTATTGTGTACAATCTGAATATACCGTTAAAAATAGGGGTTCCTATTTAAGATTTCAAAGTTACTCCCTAGCCCTAGCCCCCCTCACAAGGGAATTTCCCCCCGCGAAATAATTTCACTTTTGATTTTGGGCATTTTTTTCGTACAATGCTTAGTTTCCGAGATATTCAGTTGTCTCAAGATAAATGCCTCACCCTGTATAATGTCGGTATTTTGATAATCTTTTAAATTGTTATTGAAACTTTCCATCCAATTTAAAACCAAAACTATTGAAACGTGGTTGGAATTTCTCAGCCGTGTGTTGTTTTGAGTTGGCTACCATGAAAATTGCAGTAGAGCCAACTGTCTATTCAGATTTTTGGAATTTGTGCAGCCCTGCTCTTTGTATAATGCGGTTCCCATTATTGACTTGTCACAAGAAATAAAATATCCAGAATATACAGATAAACCTCGTATATAGTATTTAATTATTATTGATCTAAGAAGTTTAAATGATTATTTTTAAATTTAAATGTGGGTAGTCTCCTTTTAATGGAGAAAATCGTAAAATTAAAATTTAATAAAAACAAAAATAAAGTCACCAATCTTGAAAAACGATGAAGAAACTTTTGAGATGGAAGAAAACTTAAACGATGTAGTCTATAGGTTGATTTAAATGCCAAATCTATCCGCCAGATGGCATCCGCTACGGTTTATGAATTTTGTTCTAGTTTATTTACAAAAGTTTAGTGAAGATGAAAGTTAACAACTTGAAAGAAAAGCTTCAGTTAATAGAAGCGAAAACTGACGGAAATAAACAAGTATTGGCTAACAGTGAGTAAATTTTATAATGAATTACGATTTACGAAAGTGACGATGCTAAATATTGGGCTAGGCTACGATATCTCATTTAACCTCACTGAATTTTTCGATCTGTAGGAAATCCATGAAACTTGAGATTTTTGTTTTTAACATTGTTGTTCGAACATTGTGGAACTGATCAATTTACATGCATGTTCTTATACAGTATTCTTAACATTGCCGAGATTTTCTCCTCATTTCAACCATAGCGTCATAGCCTCAGATTCATAAAGCGTAAGCACTGCCATCTGTACTTAAATCAACCTATTGAAGATGTTGTTGATAGTAGAAATAAACTTAGTCTATTGAGGATGTAGATGAAGTCTTGTCAAGATAGTATTGAAGGAAGTGTTGGTTTTGAAATACAGATGAAATTTTGAAGAGGGTGATCCAAATATTTGGGATATAATTTCTCTAAAACGTTTTCGAGAATATTTCTCATCATGAGTAGGATGAAACATTTTTGAATGGTGAAAACAGTTGAAACAAGAAATTAATCCTCCCGAGAAAGGTATAGGAAAGTAGCGGAAGCGCTGAGGTCATCTATTTTTACCCTTTTATCTGCACTACTTAATTCGCCCCCCCCCCCATTTTTTAATCGAAAAATTGATTTTCTCGAACGTATTATTTAGAAGATGAAAAAGAGCTCTATCTTCTTTCATTTCTCATCATTTCCGTTCGAATGATATATCACACGCCATATGCTGCCATAGTTCTAAAGACCAAGCGAATGCCACCCCCACAACTCCGACCCTATTGGGACCATTTGGCCCAAACTTCACAATAATGTTGATCTTGCTTAGAGGAATCTGCATTCCGAATTTCACTCTTTTATATGCATACCTTTTGGTCCCCTCTAACTTCCGCCCCCGAAACTCCGACCCCAGTGGGCCAATCAAAACCAAACTAAATAGTGAAGGTGCTGATGCCCATAGTAAGCTACATTCCAAATTTCAACCTTCTACCTCAAAAAATGCAGAAATTATGAAGGGGACGGACGGACAGACGGACATTGTGAAAACAATAAGTAGCTCCATTCTTCAATAGAGATAAACAAGAAATGGACACTACTTTTAGCCAACAATCATAACCAACAGTTACAACCAACTTAGCTTCATCACCTTTATATCAATTGTTAAATTCTTATTTCAACTGTTTTCACCATTCAAAAATGTTTTATCCTACTCATGATGAGAAATATTCTCAAAAACGTTTTTTATCCCAAATATTTGGATCACCCTCTTCAAAATTTCATCTGTATTTCAAAACCAACACTTCCTTCAAGATTAGCGTTTTCTACTTCATGTACATCCTCAATAGACTAAGTTTATTTCTACTATCAACAACATCTTCAATAGACTAACTACATCGTTTAAGTTTTCTTCCACCTCTACTGTCCATGGTGGGAGGTAATGACTGAAATAAGGTTACTTTATGTACACTGTGGATCGAGGAAAGTTGAATGCCCACATTGTTTCAGAAATGGAAGGTCTCGTGCATCTAGCTCCAACTATCGCTCCGCGTTCCAACTTTGTGATCATTCTCGTCACTTAGCTATGCTCACCTTACAAACAAGACGTTTCATATACACTTTTTGTGCAATGCAAGCGACACCTGAATATTTGCATGACTTTTGGCACTTGAGTGTATATTTATTAGAGCTTACTTCTCTTTCATCGAGTATTCCATGTAATGTTGTACCCTGTTGGCTACTTGCCATTCTTTTGTTTATGAATTTTCTTTTCAATGTAGACGTGTTTTAATGTTTCCCCATTTTTCACGCAGAATTTGATGGAAAGGAATCTCACACCTTTAAAGTTTTCAATAAACGTGGAGATTGGAGAACTTGTGAACCGACGACCACTTTGGGCACCATAGTAATTGATAATTTGTTTACTTATCTCGCTGTGCAGGTGGTTCTTGATATATGCAGGTCAAGTTCTAGCGATAAGTTGATTAGAACGAAGAAAGATTGAATGATTGGGTAGTTACTTATAATAAAGGTGATGAACAACGACGACAACAACAACTACCATCTTTGTCGTTACAGTATTATTTCTTAACATGCTAACTCAAAATGTGCATTCATGACATTACCGTATTTACCTGAATCTGAGACGAGGTTTTTTTCCAAATTTAGAGGGCAAAAAATGGGAGGTCGTCTTAGAATTGGATCTTTACCCCTCCAACCGCGTGCGATGGGGGGGGGGGTGCTTCACTGCAAGAGTCCATTGCTATTTTCGATCTTTATAGGCAGTAGTACAACTATGCCGTTTTGATCAAACATTCCATTTCCTCCTCTAATAAATAATTAACTTCATTTTGGGTGGGGAGAGAAGCTTTACAAATAAAATAATTGAGTTTGAAACTCTACTTCGGATCAAATATCGGGTCGAACTTTGAATACATGTATCGGATCCCGTGTAGCCGATTCAAAAATTTTTCTCGCTAAAACAAAGCCAAAGTCCGTCGAAACCGACTGATTCAATTGTACTAATGAATTAGCAGACTTTTGGCATAATTTTGATGAAAAATCAGAAAAAATTTAGCGGGAAATCTGCGAAGTCGGCAATACTGATTTAAGTCGCCATTACTATCCCATTAGAGGAAAATGAGACCGAGGGAGTTATCCGATGAAATTGCTCGTTTTCCACGTGCTTCGTAAGAATAACAGATTGCACGACAACTTAAAAACATAGGGTGTGTCTAAAAAGTCCGACCGGTCGCGACCAGTCTAAGCCCGTCACAAAGCTCGTTTTAGAGCCACCAGTGACCGACTCGAAATTTTGACTACGTTCGATCGACACGGGAACGATGCAGGCATACGTAACTGGCTTTATTCGTTTTAAATTTTCTCTCGATTCATAACGCAACCGGTCGCGCTAATTGCGACTGGTAATTCAAAGCCAATTGCGATTAGCAAGAGTCCATCTGCGAAGTTGGCAATACCGATTTAAGTCGCTATTAATATCCCATTAGTCTTAGTGTTCGGCCATTAGAGGAAAACGAGACCGAGACGGATAGCCATGGAGTTATCCAATGAAATTGCTTGTTTTCCATGTACTTCGTAGGAATAATAGATCACAAAACAACTTAAAAAATTAGGGTGTGTCTAAAAAGTCCGACCGGTCGTGACCAGTCAAAGCCCGTCACAAAGCTCATTTTGGAGCCACCAATGACTGACTCGAATTTTTGACTATGTCCGATCGATGCGGGAACGATGCAGGCATATGTAGCTGGCTTTATTCGTTTTAAATTTTCTCCTGATTCGGACAACCCTCGGTTCATAACGCGACTGGTCGCCCTAATATTGGGTGCCCACTTAGCGCGACGATCGCGCGATTCTATCGCTTTGAGTCATATGCGCATGCGCAAGAAACGCCAGGCGATCGATTCGCTTCTCGGTGCCCACTTGGCGTGACGGCCGCGTGACCGAATGCGCATGCGCTATCTACGCGATCGTTTCGTTTCCCACTTCAAGATTTCGTGCTTCCAAAATCAGAATTGGATATTTCGTGCATACAGAATTGCATATTACTTGATATCTTCAATCAAATTTTCCGTAGCGATATCCGACCATCTCGAAGTAGGTGCTGCCACGATTGCACGTGCCACGTGATTCGAAACTGATTTCTGATTGGGTGCGATGGAGTCGCGCGATCAGATGCGCCACAGAATCGCCCTCGTAACGTCACTCTGCGCATGCGTGCTTCACAAAGCGATAGAATTGCGCTATCGTCGCGCTAAGTGGGCACCCAGCATAATTGCGATTGACTTTGGATTAGGAATCCAAAGCCTATCGGTTGCCTTATGAATCGAGGGTCATCCGAATCGGGAGAAAATTTAAAATGCGGGTATGCCTGCATCGTTCCCGCATCGATCAGACATAGTCAAAATTTTGAGTCAGTCACTGGTGGCTCCAAAATGAGCGTCGTGACGGGCTCGACAGTGACTGAACTGTTGGCTCCAAAATTTCGCGACCGGTCGGACTTTTTAGACACACCCTTAAAGAATTTCAATACGGTGGGAGTACTGAAAACGTACAAATTTTGAGGGTTGTCTTATATTCAGGTAAATACGGTATATGGAAAAATCTCGCTGTTATAGGATTTCTAATACCCTAGGAGACTGTCGGGACACCCTGTGCAACAGAGTTAATTTGTTTCCAAATAAATCCAGAAAGTAGATTGATGAATTCAAGAACCAGCTGTACTTAACATGTTCACTGCACGTTGTATTTCTTCAGTGGTAGCAATGTAACGTCTTTGTTTTTTTTTTTTTGTTGTTTTTTGCCTTGCAGGTAGATCGCAAGTGTTCCAAATGCGGCCACGAAGGAATGAGTTACTCGACTTTACAAACGAGATCAGCAGATGAAGGGCAAACCGTCTTTTATTCCTGTCCACAGTGCAAGTAAGCTAGGGGATTGTTTTAACTAGTGAAAACTGCAAAAAACTACGAGGCCTGTGAGAAAAGTATCCGAACTTATTTTTTTTTTTTTTTTGCGAAAACCTGATGGATTTGGATCGCGCGCGCTTGCACGAGCCGACCTCGAACTTTTGTGCGTATGCGTGAATTTTTTCCCGCCTCACAATAGCGTCGGTTGCTGGCAATCGGCATTAGAGGGAGGTAGTGTGTCGTGCTCTCGTCAGTTTTTGATTTGAAGGAAAATGATGGAACGACTGGAGCAGCGTTACTGCATCAAATTTTGCTTTCAGAAACTGGGCGACAGCCAGGTGGAAACCATCCGGAAGATTCGGACGGCTTTCGGTGACGATGCTATGGGCATCACGTAGATTAAGGACTGGTACAACCGGTCGGCCATCGGCATGCCGAAACGACCAGGTCGTTACCAAAGCGAACGCTGTGGCGATGCGGGACCGTCATGTGACTATCCGAGAAGTTGCGGAAGAGGTGGGCATCAGTATGTTTTCGGCACATTCCATTCTGACCGAAGATTTGGCCACGAAGAGAGTGGCGGCGAAATTCGTGCCGAAGCTGCTGACGGCGGAGCAAAAAGTGACCCCGACTTCACGAACACCATAATCACTGGTGACAAGTCCTGGGTGTACGGGTATGACCATAGCATCGTCACTGAAAGCTTCCAAATCAAAAACCGACGAGAGCACAACACACTACCTCCCTCTAATGCTGATTGCCAGCAACCGACGCTATTGAGAGGCGGGGAAAAATTCGCGCATACGCACAAAGGTTCGAGGTCGGCTCGTGCAAGCGCGCGCAATCCAAATCCATCAGGTTTTCGCAGAAAAAAATAAGGTCGGATACTTTTCTCACAGGCCTTGTATGTGGTGCTATAAGCCTCCTGATTAAGTAGCGAAACCTCGTGGAAAACCTGGGTGTTCACTGGGATGTCCTCCAATGGAATTGCTGTTATTCCGGTTTCTGTCGTCAACTGGGCCATAAATGCTCGGCTCGAGTTGGACGTATGTCTTGAAGCTTGATCCTGATGGAAGAAAATGTGTTTGGCCTGATCTCCGTAATGTTTCTGGACATCCTGTTGAAATACAGGACCGAGGACATTCTCTTGAAATTGATCTTCGCCCTAGAGGGTACTTTCTGGAGGGTTAGCTTGCCCTGGTAACAAAATCTCGCCAACACCACGAAACTTTTCGGAAAACTCTCTCTCCTTCCAGGTACTTTTTGTAAAGTCTTCTGCAAGACCCTTTCCTCTGGGTGATATGATGTGACAATAGCTTACGAACCTTTTGCAAGTTCAAATCCATGTTGATTATTTGTTTAACGGTTGCTGGAGATAGGCCTAATTTCATTGAGCCGGCCAGGTGGCCGAGAGGGCTAGGGCGTAGGCTTTCTACTTCTCGAGTCCACCTGGTTGTGGGTTTGAATCCTGCCGTGGGCATGGATGTCCGTGTTTGTCCCGGGCTGCGTACAGATATAACTTGGTAAAAGGCGCAAAATGACCTTAGTAGTCGACGCCAAAAATTCTAATAAACCAACCAACCTAATTTCTGTGTGGGAGGGTTTCTAACCATTCTACGTACCTTTTAAGCTACGGCCTGACATCGAACTTTCTTGGGGTAGTTCTTTGCAGACTCCTGTCACCCCGCCTTTTGTGCCTCCAGGCTTTGCCACGCGCGTTGATAATGTTGAAGATTCGTTTCTTTCAGCTTTCAAGATTCGCTTGAAAGTACACAACCCTTGCCTTTACACTGCTTGATCATCTCGGAATACGAATGTTTTTCTTCGTAAGAGCTATCACATAACCCTCCGATCGCGGGTGTAGTTTCGGAGGCATTGTTCACTTTATAAACCACAAAATCACTGTCCATGTACAGGTATTGGACATTGAAACTGAAACACATGGTAGAAATCCAAAATCTTTATTTAATAAGGTGTTGGGGCACCGTGGGCAGCCAGCACAGCAGCAACAAGTCTTGGGAAGGATCGGTAGAGGTCCTGCACAGTTTGCACCCCAGACCATTACTGATCCACCCATTACTGATCCACCTCCGTGTTTGACTGTGGGTGCCAAGCAGTCTGGGTTGTAGGCATCAGAGGGGCTCCTCCAGACGAATACCCTCCCTGTTGTTTGAAAGACAGTGTAGCTGGACTCATCCGAGAATATGACGCGTTTGAGGTCATCCAACGTCCAGGTTTTATGCGTCCGGCACCACTGAACCCGCTTGGAGGTATTTGTACTACTGACGAAAGGCTTCGGTATAGCAACCCTGCCATGGATATTGGATTTATGCAGGTAACGACGGATTGTCTTCGTGCACACAGGTTCCTGGAGGTGTGTATTCATTTCTGCGGTGATTTCTGCTGCGGTGGTTTTCCGCTTTCGTGCAACAATCCTGGTCAATGTCCTGACGTCTCTTTCCGACAACTTCCGTTTTCCCCTGCAGTTGCTCCTCCTGGATGCGGTTCGTCCTTCCTGTTCATATGCACACATCACCCTGGATACTGTAGCACGTGAGACATCACAAAGTGTGGCAGTTTTGGACACAGCTGCATCTGCTAGACGCGCCCCAACAATCTGCCCTCTTTTGAAGTCGGATATGTCTCCCATTATAGCGCTCTGCACAGACAATTTGAAGCTTACTATCGAACTTTTCTACTGGAGTGACTACCAAGACCTCTGACACGTGATTCATTGATATGCATACGATTAATTACCTAGCAGAAGGTTCTATTCAGCCCTGGGGGTAACCAGTGCTATTTGCGAAGGTGTTTCAGTTTCAATGTCCAATACCTGTACTTATATGTTGTGTGAGCATATTATTATGACCACCCTGTCGGTATCTCGTTGGGCATATTGATTCCACGAGATGTTGGAAGGTGGTGGGAGGAATCTGACACCATGCCTCATGGATAGCACTGTCTAGTTGTGCTAGATTGGAAGCTGGTGGATCTAGCCGTCTGATGGTTCATTCGACTTCGTCCCACAAATGCTTAATTGGATTGAGATCTGGGGATTATGGGGGCCACCGAAATAAGGTAAAGTCCCCTTCGCGTTCCTGGAACCGCTCCTGCACAATATGAGCTCTGTGGCACGGCGCATTGTCTTGTTAGAAGTAGCCATCTCCATTGGGGTACGCCATCAACATGACAAGGTGGACTCGATCGGCGACAATATGGAGGTATGCTGTGCCATCCAGACGTTGTTCGACACGTATTAACGGACCCAACGCTTGTCAGGAAAACATTCCCCAGACCATAACACGACTTGCATGCGGGGTCTGTGCTTTCGTACTGTTTCCGCCATATTCTCACACGGCTGTCTGCACGATGTAACTGGAATCGTGGCTCGTCAGACGACACGATTTGTTTCCACTATTCGATAGTCCAGTCCTTGTGCTCCCGAGCGAATCGGAGTCGTTTCCACTATTCGATAGTCCAGTCCTTGTGCTCCCGAGCGAATCGGAGTCGTTTCCACTTGTTGGCTGCAGACAGCAAAGGCGTGCGGACAGGTCTTTGGCTCCATATCCCATGCGATGCAGTGTGCGGCAGACAGTGCATTCAGAGATCGTTTTGGACGAGGACCTCTGATTAAGGTCAGCAGGGATTTGATGCACAGTTGCCCTTCTGTTATCATTTACCAGTCGTGACAGTCTCCGTTCTGTCCGATCACTATCCACGGGCGGCCACAACACGAACGTTCAGATCCCGTCTTCCGGCTAACTGTCCAGTCTTTAAATACTTTAATGACGGCTGCTCTCGAGCACCCCACGGATGCTGCCATTTCGCTGATACTTGCTCCATAGCTCCGAGCGCTTACAATCGTCCCGCGCTCGAAGGCTGTTAAATGGCGTCGTTTACCCATAGTGAAGAATGGAACACGTTTACTGTTGTCGACGACACTCGGCTTCCCTTTTTATATTGGTCTAGCCCGCTAGCAATATTGTGGTAACGTCCGTGCGCACATTTGCATAAACATGTCAGGTGGTCATAATACAATACTCATTTCCAAAAAAGTTGGGACAATGCAACATATAAGAAGAACTCCAACACATTTGTTTGGATTATTGTATTGCCGTTTATTTCAACGCATTCCAATACATAAACGATAAATTAGGCATGGGATCACATATCTTCTTCTATGCTTAAACAAAGATACAGGTGGTTTTCCTGTTTGGCACGTGCAACACACTCCCAAAAAAGTTGGGACAGCACGGCGTTTACCACGGTGTGGCGTCACCTCTCCTCTCGATGACACACTGTAATCTTCTGGGCATCGACGACACCAATCTTTCTAACACCGTAACCGGAATTCCGTCCCGTTCCTGTTGGATATAGGTTTTCAGCTGTTCAACTGTCCGGGGTCGTCGCTGTCGTAGTTTTCGTTTAATAATACGCCAAACGTTTTCTATAGGCGACAGATCCGGCTGCAAGGGGGCCGATCCAACGTACGAATGCGCTGCCGACGTAGCCGTGCAGAAGTTATGCGCGCTGCATGCGGTCTGGCGTCGTCTTGTCGAAATATACACTGACGTCGTCCAAACAGGCGCCTCTTAGATGGCACCATAGCTTGTTCCAGGATCGGTATATACGCTTCAGCATTGACGGTGCCATTGCAGATGTGCAAGTCCCCCGTTCCGTGGCCAATAATACAGCCCCAGATGGTGGTTTCTGTACCGAACGCCTGTAGCACGCGGGAATATCCTTTTCGTCTTTGGTCCGGAGTGTACGGCGTCCATTATTTCCGTAAACAATCGTAATGGTTGATTCGTCGGACCACAATGTGTTCTTCCAGCGTGCTCGGGACCGATTGCGATGGGCTCGAGCCCATGTCAGACGGCGACGTTGCTGTCGTTTGTCGACGTATGGCTTCCGTCGTGCACAGTATAACTTAAGTTTGCATTTGTGGATGCACCGGCATACGGTATTCGACGATAAAGGCTTCCCGAAGAAATCGCGGGCCCACGTGGCTACGTCCGTCATCGCAGCATTCCTATGCGTGACGTATTGACGTCGGAGGATCCGAAGAGCTCGAGCATTCGGAATAGGTTTTCTACCTCGGCCTTTCCGAACCGTGATCTCACTGCTATCTCGGTAGCGCTCTATAATATTATGTACTGTAGACGACGACAGGTTAAATCTTCTGGCTATTACACGCTGAGAAACGTTGTTTGTGAATTCTCGAACGATTCGAACACGAAGATCTTCGCTAACTGGCTTGCCTCAACCCATCGTTCCGAATAAGTTACCTGAACGACAGATGGCAATGTAACTTGAGTATTGTAATATGCTCACTCAGTGTATAGGTAGGTTTTCACTACCCATAATTCTCGACCACCTAACTAATTTGCATATTTGAATACGCTAGTTTCTGTTTGTTTCCCATGAAATCCGAGATATTGGGGTTCGACGGTATACTACTGTCTACTTTTGTTAATGCTCCTCTGCTCGTGCTGCCTACCATCTCGGGAGGGTTATAGCGTGACGTTGTAGTAGAGTTTTTATTTGATGCTGGGGTACAATGAGGATTTTCAATTGCTATTAAAAAGTTTTGTACGAGTTTGTCTTATTTTTAACTTTGTTTCTTTGCAGCTTTCAAGAGCAAGAGAATTCCTAATTTCTGCTGCGTACTCGTAGAAGTGAAAAAGCAAAGGAGGAGGACAACGTCGCGCGTGAGGTAATTTGCATCGATTCAAAGTGATGAGT
>JAHWFO010116785.1:0-15520 GCA_023313115.1 Rhysida immarginata
ACGTGTCAATGTGAGCAAGAAAGGATCGATAGGCAAGAATAAAGAAATAAATGAAATTATTCAGAGCAAAAAAAAAACTTGTCGCAGTGGAAGTATAACTTGTAAATTACAGTTCTATTAGCAAAACAAATATCGCAATGGAAAACCAAAAGTCAATGTTTATCATTGCTTCACAAAATTCTTGAGCGAAGTGAAAGTTTCCTAGCTGACGTCGATGACGAAACACTCGGTAGTGAAGAGGGCGATGATACGACTGGTAGCAATCGTTAAATAACTCTCTGGGCAGGGTGTGTATAAAACTATGACCCAACTCGTGCTAGACAGGTGTAGAAGCAGTAATTATTAAACGAAGGCACAATACATTGAAGACACTCAAAACTTGAATGTAAAATACCAATGAACACTATACATAAGACGCTGACTCTTCGTCTATGTAACCGTAGAGTTCATACAATTATAATTCACTAATAAATGCACTTAAATTTAGGCGCAGCTAATTGAGGAGGTATTTGCACTTATTACACATCGACCTCAACACACAAAATATGACGAACCTTGATTCTGCGTCGAGTAGGAAACAGTTCAAAGTTCGGATAGCACACAATGCGGGAATTTATGTTTCATAAAATTAGCAATAAAATGAACTTGTTCAGGATTGACTACACCCAAACAGTTTAACTAAATCCAACTGCTCCCTACGCCGTGAAATCTTTCGTGCAATACGACGTATTAAGCGCTGGGATGCAACCACTCTTGCGCTATAGGTAATAAAGTCGGATTAGAAATAATTGACAAATTGAATTGAAGGAGATTTGTCAGAACGTTAGGAGAATAAAATTTAGATATCAAAGTCACTAATTCGATATTGGATGCTGTTCGTCAGCGAGAGAAAGACGCAGTTCGGTAAATGGCACAGAAAAGTTCCAAACAATTCACGGGCGATGCGTTGGACGAAATGAATCGTCGCGTCGGGTAGAGTGGCTCACAGAGAAGCCAATGAAAAGGCGGAGAATTCCCCCTGTTCCTCGCTCGTGATAGAACTGGAGCGATAACGGAAAAACTCAGACCCAAGCGCTGTCGACCCTGTCGGCTCCAGACACTTAGGGAAAAGTCGTTTCGAAGTATGAGAAAATGTCCGCTCGTACGTCACAGCAGAAGACTGTTAATTGCCTTACAAACGACACATGTACCTGGCAAGAAAATCGGTTCGTCGGTGCAATTCCTCCTGTCTCTGCTTTCGTAGGCGTCGTCGGCGGCGTGCGATAACCTCGGATTCTCTTCGGCGTGCCTGTCGGCGTCGTTCGTTCCGGGCGCTAATATCTGGCAGAACTCCTCAGTGACAGCGCTCGTTGTTACGAGACGTCACCAGTGGAGTCGGCCTCGGCTCTCTCGTCGTACGGCTGGCTGCGTTCGCCGTCGCTCGTCGCCGGTTCGCGGCGTGGGCTTTTCTGACGCTGGCGTTGGCGTGAGTTTGTTTGACGCTGCTGTCGGCGCTGGCCTGCCTTAGTTGCCGCACCTCGGTCGATCTCCCGTTCGTGTCATGCTCCTTGGCGATCGACTCCGCTCATTCTCGAGAAACGATTACGTCTCTTGTTCTCCGAGCTTCGCCTTCTCGTCCGTAACTGTTCGTGATTCCCGCTCGTTCTGTCGTGACGTCGTTTTCCGTCGGCCAATCCCGATCTGCACTCACGATCTCTCGGATTGTTGACAAATAGCGCTCGTTTAACATCTCCGTCGCGGAGATTCGAGCGTGTAAAGATTCTTGGACGACGACGTTTGTCACGTGACACCTCAATAAGTAATTTTAACAATTTTAAATTATTCAATTAAATCTAATTTCTGTTTAAATATTAATAAAAACCATTGAGAATGTGTGGTACTGCATTGCCATAACGATGTTAATTAATTAAAAACTCATTACGTACTGTATTCGTAAAATCGGTCGTTCCGTCGTAACTTTTTTCCATTTTTTTTGATTTTGCCTTCACATTCTGATAGAGTATCAAAAATAAGTACATGTTTTAACAGGCATAAGTGTCCTATCTCTTCGGGAACAGGGTCCAAATGACGGTTAATCAGTTTGGTCGAAGGACCAAAATACCGTGTGACTCAAAAGTCGCGTGCCATATGAAAAGTTTATGAATGTTGGCTTTATGTTCACACGGTTTCGCAAGCTTATCGTTCATGTTCAAAATGTGCACCATGCACTCGAAGAGAATGTCTTACACGATCCAAATTTTCTTCTGTCACGCGTAAAAGTGTAGCTGGTGGAATGCTGTGTAGGGTATTGGTGATTCTTTCCTTTAAGCAATCCAGATTTTCGGGCTGTGCCTTAAACACCTGCTATTTCACGTAGCCCCAAAGGAAAAAGTCAAGTGGTGTAAGATCTGGTGAATATTATTACTCTACTTAACTATTTCACCTACAAAATCAAAGCAACCAATTAATCCATTTGGCAGCGAGTTTTAAGACACAAGGTATAATGAAGTGAAATGAAATGAAATGAAATGAAATAGTGTTCGGCATTAATGTATATAAAAAATCAATAGTGTAAATTTTTTTTTATCTAATTTTACATTATTGATTTTTTATCTTATCACTCCTCCTCTCTTATATATTAATGTATATAATTAATTTTGTTGCCTTAATACACTCACTTCCAAATGTTAAGCACGGGGAAAAAATGTTAACTTCCGTAAGCCAATCTGAATTAAAGATGCTAAAGTTTGCTCCAAAAGTAGAAGGAAGTATGCAAATATGTTAGGTGACAGCCAATCACAATTTCGCGTCGAGAAATATGCAAAACAGGCAGTCGTATAAGAAGCCGACATTGTGAAGGGTTATAGGAGGTGCATATAAGTGCTGGTAAAAGGTGTTTAGAACATTCGTAAGATTTGTTTTCAAGCTAGACGTGTTTCTATGGCTTCCAGAAGACGAATGGAAGATTCTGAAGGCTGGCGGGCTGTTGGACGCATTGAAGCAGGACAGTCTATCACAGATGTTGCTCGTTTCTTCGGCGTTCATCATTCTGTCATTTCACGATTATGGAAACAATTCCAAACCAGCCAAACAGTTGTCCGAAGACCTGTAGCTGGTCGTCCAAGGGTTACGACCCCCTCGGAAGATCGCTATATTGCTGTTGTAGCCAAGCGGAATCGAAGATCGACCTCCACACAGGTGACATCTATGGTTGCAGCGGCCATTGGTAAGACGATATCTGCCACTACTGTTCGTCGAAGGCTACACATGAATGGTCTGTACGCCCGGGTACCACGAGTTTGTGTTCCTTTATCCGTCCAACCCAGACAGGCACGATTACAGTGGTGCCGCCAGCATGTGAATTGGACTGTGGGGATTGGGGCAACATTATGTTCACAGATGAGTCCAGATTTGCCCTACAACCCGATGATAAGCGTGTAAGGGTCTGGAGGGAACAAGGCACACGCAATCGACCCGAGAACATCATCGATCATCACGCATTCCGCGGTGGAAGCATCATGGTCTGGGCAGGGATTGAATTGGGATATCGCACCGACCTGCACATCTACAGGCGAGGTTCTGTGACGGCTGTACGGTATCGAGATGAAGTCCTAGACCCCATTGTGAAACTGTACGCTGGAGCAGTTGGTCCTTCTTTCGTTTTAATGGACGATAATGCCCGTCCCCATAGAGCTGCCATCGTTGACGACTTTCTGGAGAGTGAGGGGATTGCGCGTATGGAGTGGCCGGCTTACTCGCCGGACCTTAATCCCATTGAAAATCTTTGGGATGCCCTCGGCCGTGCTGTATGAAGACGTTTCCCACCTCCAGCCACTCTTAACGATTTGGAAACTGCCCTACAGGAGGAATGGCTATTACTGGACTCTGCGGTGGTTGATCACCTCGTAACAAGCATGATCACACGCTGTACACTTTGTATGACGTTGAGGGGTGCTCACATACCCTATTAATGTCTTTTTTGTTGTTTGTTTTGCATTTAAACATCATTTCGTTAATGACGCAAATATGTCATCATCTTATAATTTATGTAAATTCAATATTTTTTTAATCTCTGTATGTAATTCTTTGTTTTGTTTCATGAATAGACATAGAGATACTTACTTTCACCATTTCATGTCAATCAAAGCAGTGCTTGTCCATTTTTTGGCATTTTACCTCTCCGTGCTTAACTTTTGGAAGTGAGTGTATGTATAGTAATTCCCAAAACAGTCTACCGAGAAAATTATAGCAATAAAAGAGATAAAAACGCCAAAAAAGCAGACAAAAAAAAATGAGCCCAACATGCCAGTTTCACTGAAGACCAAAGTTTACATTTAACAGTTGTAGATATTCTTCTGTGTTAGGTTAATCACTGTGAAATTGACAGTAATGAATTTGTAACATTGTGAAAGTCTCGCCTTCATAGGCACAGCGACTTTTTTACTTTGACAGTCCTGTCACAGACGAGTTTTTAAAAATAAAATTGAATTTACAGTTTGCACTGTTATGGCAACTGTCGTACGACGGGCTTTCGAATAAGATCATAAGCAAGTAACATAGTAACATTATTTATCGGATGCTCGAATTAGTATGCAAGCTTTGTCATATGCAAATTGTGGCGATCCGTAATAACAACACGAACTAGGGAAGAAAACCAAACTCTCTGTTTTCAAATCTATCTTTCTCCCCATTCTCATCTCAGGTACTAAGGTGAAAGAGTGCGATCGCGTGTGCTAGCGGCAGGTCATGAATCTCGGGTAATGACTGAAAGAGTGCGGTCGCGTGTGCTGACGGCAGAAATAAGAATCCTGAAAGGCGTGGTAGGTATTACCTTACTATAGAGACTGTACAGCAGCACAATAAATATTTAGGCGTTGAGCCGCTACTTCACCGCACTGAAAGTTCTCTGTTGCTTTGGTATGGCCACGTGATGCTACAAACAGGGGATAGTAGGCAGTTGTTTTTTTCCATGCCGGTGGTTATGTAAGATACCAAGGGGGCGGCCTTGAACCAGATGGCTAGACAACATGGAAAATCTGAGTTCGCGTCGCTTGGGTTCGTGTTGCTTGGGGACACGCGCCTGATAGCGGAAGATCACGAGCGCTGGAGACCCTCCATAGGGCTCCTGTCCCCGCGACCCTAAACGATAAACAGTTTTTGAAAAGTAAGTAAGAACATATTCTTCAGTTATTTTGACAATATCGTTTTCATATTGACTGCAGTTTTTTTTATTATTGGCAGTCGGGTCAATTACCGATCCTGTCACAGACGATATTTCTTAACTAAAATCGAATTTTCAGATTCGCCTATTTTCATACGACGGGCTTTAATACTAGTTTTTTTTATATAAAGTTAAAATCGTAAACAAAAACGCCACTAGATGGCGATAGTGGTACTGCAGGAAAAAGAAATCCATCTAAATTTTTACTTTCCCCGCGCGAAGTATAGGCATCATTTTCGTCTTTTCTGTCGTAGTAAGGTTTATGTCTGTGTTCAGTTATTGTATAATTATCTATTAGATAGTGGTAGGTATGTTGAGGAAGATGCCGTGGAGGAGTTTAATTCCTTACTTAGAGTATGAAGACCAAAGTGGTTATGAGACGAATTGTCCTTTCCGGCGCAACGTGATTGGTTGCATGATGACGTCAAAGAAACGTCACGATTTACAAATGGAGGGAGATAAGAGTCACAGATATATAGTAAATGTCAGGGCTTGGCGTCTGACAATAAATGGCGGCTTTAATTCTCTTAACTGATACTAGTGGCGCTGCATGCCCGAGAAATTTAAGCGTTGCTCAAGCTGGAGGCTCCACGAAAAATTTTATCTAAGAGCTAATTTCAAAACAAATTTAAATTTCCTTTTGGGATTTGACAATTCCTAATAAATTGTAATTGTCATAAAGTTCAACATAAAAATTACTATTAATGGGAGTTAGCTGTTAGTTTACAGGCATTATTTTTAGCCATCTATGTAGCAATCTATTAACCAACATTATTTTTATATTAAAATATGAATACACTTCAACCATATAATGATACCAAATAATAATATCAAAAAGAACAGGTTTATTTACTTAATACTAATTAATTTTGAAGTTAGAAAAAAAAATTCTTAAATAGATATTAATCAATTTAATTGAATTTTTGACTAAATTCAAAAACAATTAGTATTGTTTAAATAAACTTGTCCATTTTGATTTTTTTTGTATCATCATATGGTTAAAGTGTGTTAATATTTTAATAAAATGTTTCTTCACTTCAGCGTAATATCTTCTACATCAGTCTTATTTTTACAATAATTTTTTACTAAAATACTTAACAGTTTTAAGCAGTATCTAGAACAGATGAAGGGGGGGGGGGGGGATTACAGCCCTCATCTGTTCTTGATAGTATTTTAGTAAAAAATTATAGATATAATGCTGGTTAATAGATTTTTACCTTGATGATTTTTTACAACCTGAAGTTATTAAAAATTGTTTTCTACCAATCAGTAAATAATTTCCAAAAACTAAAAATTCATAAAAATTTTATTAATTATTATAACAAGGGCGCGCACAAATCACCAAAATACCTCCCGAAAATTGCCGTCAAATGCAGTAAAAATAAACTTCAAGAGTTTTTCTTTAAGAATCCGTATGTGGTGTGCCTATATTCTGAATAGCTTTGATGTAATAAATTTTTAAAAGTGTGAAGTTCTTTTGTAATCACCCTGTATATTCAGCAATTTCCCTCTATAGTCCGGTACCATACATACTTTTTTTAGTTACCACAAACAAATTTGGGTCAGATTTTAAAAAAAATGGTAGATAACATATTCATCGTACGGAATCTTCTCCGTGCGAGTTCGACTCGCACTTGTCCATTTATTTTTTAATGTATTTATTCATTTACATCTTTTTAAGTTTTATCTTATGTTATTTTATTTTCATTTTATTCACTTGTTATGAAATAATGGTCAGTTTATAATTAAGTTTAATTTACCGTCCGTATTGAATTTATTATAATTATTTCCTATATTATTATTATCATTGTTTAGGGAAGCCAAACTCGGATCAAGTCCGGAAGCCAATCCCAGAGGCGGACCCAAAAGAGGGCCAAGCCCAAGTGACTCAAATGCAAGGGAGGGAAAGTTACGCACTCGTAGGAGTATTGATGTTTGGGTGTAGGAATTTCCTTACTATGTGACAGGTGTTTAGAATTGTGGCTTTCTGTAAGGTTTTGTATAAGTGTAAGTATAAATTTAATGTTGACAGGCTTTTGTGTAGCGAGTGTGGAATAACCTCAGTGACAGAAAGAACGACATGAACAATGTGTACTCTGTTAACTCCCCAAAGGCGTTTTATTTCATGTGCAAGATCCGTATATTTAGTGATTTTGTCAGTGTATGTCTTTTGTAAATTGTGTGTGTTGGGGATGGAGATATCAATTATGTAAGTCACTTGTTTTGCTTATCTATTAGTGTAATGTCTGGTCTGTTATGAGGGATAGTTTTGTCAGTGATTATAGCTCTGTCAAAATATAATATATGTGTGGTGTTCTCTAAGAAAGTGTCGGGGATATATGTACAGTATGGAGTGTGAATGTCCCTTAGCTTGTGTATCTTAGCTAGATATTGATGTATGATGTTGGCTACCTGGTTATGTCTGTGCAAATAATCTGTCTGCGTGAGTATTTTGCAAGTGGATATGACGCGTTGGATGGTTTCCTCTGTGATATGGCATTTCCTGCAAGACCCATCAGTCGAATCTTTGATAATATCCTGGTCTTGTATGGCAATCATGGTTCCTTCAGTTTCCCCAAAGATACTCCCTTCACTCAATCAAAAGTTCGACGCTTTTTGTCGACGTGTGGCTGGTTGAGGTCAGAAGGATATCTACCGTGGAGTTGCTTTCCGAGCCATGATCGAAGTTTAGTGCATGTTGTAAGAATGTTATGGGTGTTCTGCATGCTGTTCAGATTCAGAGGTGTGTATTTTGCATCAGCCATGCAGACTGCTTTGTGTAATGGTGATGTGTGTTGTTTAGAGTAAAAGAATTCTCTGAGTGACTGAGTCCGTTTCTGACGTACAACCCTAGCGTCAATGAACTTCGGACACCTACAGAATTTTGGATAAGTACAACAAAAATAATTGTAAACAAATGAAAATTACTTTATTGAGTGCACAGAGCTTTAGTACAACTGTGATATAGCATTTAAACATAAAAACAACGAGAAAATTAAATAAGCGACTTTTTGTAATGTTCCGTTTTCAACACGTTGCAATGAACTTCGTACACCGTACCGTTTATTGCACATTACCACTGAGTGGCGCCACCTTTCCGACGAATGACGCTCCGAAGTCGTTGAGGCATGCTGGACACTAACTTCTGCGTTGTTTCTTTTGGAATTTTGTCCCACTCTTCGGAAATACACGCCCGCAACTGCTGCAGTGTTCGAGGCTTCCGCTGTCTGACTTTTCGCTTTAAAATGCGCCATACATTTTCAATGGGTGACAGATCTGGGCTGCAGGCAGGCCAGTCAAGCACCCTGAAACGCTGCTGTTGTAGCCAAGCCTTGGTGTTCCGAGCAGCATGAGGCTTCGCGTTGTCTTGTTGAAAGATGCTTGGACATCTATTGAACAACTTTTGGCGGGATGGACGCATATGCTGTTGAAGAATGTTTATATAGGCAGCAGAGTTAATAGTGCCCTCGCAAAAGTGAAGCTTATCATCCCGGCTGCACTCATGCAGCCCCACACCATCAGCGATGCAGGCTTCTGAACTTTCCTCTGGTAACAGTAGGGATGATTACTTTCGTGCTTGGTCCGTAGCACCTTGTGACCGTTGTTGCCATACATTACTGCAAAGGTGGACTCGTCGGACTACAGAACACTATTACACTGAGTAAGGGTCCACTTTAGATGGGCTCTGGCCCATGCTACCCGGCGACGCTTAGCTACAGTGCTCATAAATGGCTTCTTCTTTGTAGCGTATAAGTAATAGTTGCATCGTCTAATGTAACGGCGGACTGTGCTTTCGGATATGGATATATGAAAATATTCTCGAGCCCAAACAGTCATTCTACTTATGGGAGCATGCCTGTTTTTCATAATGTAACGTCGAAATACTCGTAGGTCCCTAACATTCAATAATCGCTGCTTGCCTGGTGCAGTCCCTGGTTCTGTTTTCCTGATTTCTCTGAAACGCTTGATGATCCCATTAGCAGTAGAGAGTGGAACTGATAATTCATAGGCAATAATAATTCAATAGCTCGCTGGGATTTATTATTCTGGGACTGCTGTATAATTTTTTGCCGTATACGCGTTTCTACTGGCTTACCACGTCCCATAGTTCAAAACAACACGAATACTGTGCTCTGTCGCGTGGACGGTGCTTTTAAAGCCTGATGCAAAGCATTCTGGGCGTTTCAACAGCCTTCAGGAAAGTTCTATATGCTGACGGCCCCTTGTGTACGAAGTTCTTTGAAACCTGTTAACAACGCAATTTTACATAAATTTGAATAAATTATTTCACACCATTAAATCGATTCAAAATCGATGTTGATATTGTTCCATATACTCAGTAAATCTATTTTCATTAGCCTGCAATCCTCTGTATGCACTTTTCACTGTGTTTTTAGCCAAATTACTTGGTGTCCGAAGTTTATTGACGCTAGGTTTGTAGATCTATTATGTCATTATGAACGAGGCAGAGTGAGTCTTTCAATAGCTGCGTGTGGATGGTGCTTTCTGTGCTTTGTAAGCAGTTTACGTTGTTTCCTTTCAAGTCCCTCAAGATCTGTGTGTGTCCACTGTATGACTCCAAAGGAGTAGGAGAGTATTGGCGTGGCATAAGTATTGATAGCCTTGATTAAATTTCTGGAATTTAAATGCGTTTTAAGTATTGTCTCTAGCCTATGAAGATATTGTTTAGTGAGTGTATTCTTTATGTGTTTGTGCTCCAGATGCTTGGCTTGCTTAAATCCTAGATATTTGTAAAATTCGTCATTTTCTATAGCAGCAATGTGATCTGGTTCCTCTAATGTGAAGCCCCCTTCCCTGAGTACTCCATTTTCAATGTGAATGGTTTTGCATTTGTCCAACCCAAATTGCATGTGTATGTCTTTTGAAAAAGTTTGTGTAATGTCAAGTAATTGGTGCAATTGTGTTTGTGTGGAGGCGTAGATTTTCATGTCGTCCATGTAGAGTAAGTGTCAAAGCGTATAGTGGCAGCTTTTATTATGTTTAATTGTGTAGCCGTAAGTTGTGCTGTTCAGTCTGTTGGAAAGTGCATTTAGTGCAAGACAAAACCAGAGTGGGCTCAGTGAGTCACCCTGGAAGATGCCCGGGTTTATCTGTATTTTGTCAGTCGTGATGGTTTCACTGTTGAGTGTGAGGTGTAGTGTAGTTCTCCAATGCAGCATTGTACTTTCTAAAAATGTGAAAAGTGTAGGGTTTATTTTATATAATCGTAGTGTATATAAAAGCCATGAGTGTGGGACACTATCAAAGGCCTTTTTGTAATCAATGTAGGCTGCATGGAGGTGTCGATGTTTATTGTGAGTTTGTCGTAGGACCACACTGTCTATCAGGAGTTGCTCCTTACAACCCATGTGATTTCTACGGCATCCCTTTTGTTGCTCAGTGAGAATGTTGTTTGTGTCTATGTGTGTATAAATTTTATTTGCGATACAGGCAGTTATTATTTTGTAAAGTGTAGGCAGGCATGTGATAGGTCTATATTGTGTGGGATCTGTAGTGTTATGTGACTTTGGTACCATGTATGTTATTCTTTGTGTGAGGAAAGATGGCAATGTCTGTGGTGTTTGCAAAGTGTTGGAGATCTGTTTTGCAAGGATCAGATGCAAACAGGTGAAGCGCTTATACCAGAAGTTCTGAATCCTATCTACATCTGGAGCCTTACAATTGAGAGTACGTTTAATGACTTGTGAGAGTTCATCTGCTGTTATGTCAGTATAAGGCATGTTTGATAGTGTGGATGCTAATTGCTCCTCTTCCCTGATCCAGTTAGCTTCCCTATTATGTTCAACTGAGACAGATCAAAGAGACGACCAATAATGTTGGAGTGCTGTTTGTGTTGGCCGACCAGTGTTTTGTGTGTGTATAATCTTTTTTAACTGCTTATAGAATGTGTTTTCATTGTTTGCGAATAACTTGTTCTGCTGTTTGCGTTGAGTGCATGTTTTGTATCTCTTCAGGCGTTGTGTTTTTGCAGCTAACTTTTGTTTTAATATGTCCATATATTCTGTAATGTGTTGATTGTGCTGCTCATGTCTGGTGTGTGTTTTAATTTTCTTAAATATTTGTCTGAGGCGTTTGTTCTGCTTTGATGAAGTGTTGTTTTTAGTGTACTGTGTAAGTCTACCTAACCGCTTGCGGATTTCTTCAATCTCAGACTCAATCCGCTTTTGCCATTTAGGTTTCTGTTGGGTGTAGAATTTTTGTGTGTGTTTATGGATTGGTTTCCTACCCAGTGTGGATATAACTGTAAAAGCCCCAGTGTAAATAAGTAGGTGTATATACTCTAAAGATAGATTTTCTTCAATGTACTGTGGTAAGATATATGTGTTCATGTAAGATAAAATTTCCCCTGTTTTGCTGTTTAAGTTTATTTTAGGTACACCTGGTCTTTGTGTGGGATCTGTTCCCGTGTAAACTGTAAGGTATCTTTGTAGGGTGTCATTTAATGTTTCAATAAGTTTTGTATTCATGCCCTGTTGTGGATGAATATCATGGTGAAGTTCATTGTTGAGTGTGTGTTCTACAAGTTCATTAGTGATGCCAATGTTAGTGTTTGAATCTGTGTTGAGTGTCGGTTTTTGTAGATGGCTCGTGTTCTTGTAGCTGTTGTGCAACTTCTTGCTTTATTTTCTGTAGCGTGGGTAAGGGTATTAAATTGTTCATAACAATAATGCGACGCTGATCTGCCATGCGTTGTTCAGTGACTGTGATGTGAGGATATGTCTCTTTGAAAGTGTTATATAAGCGTTGTCTGTAAGCTGTAGTGTCAGTTTCCAATTTAGTGACGCGTAGTAGGCTCGCATGATAAAATGATTTATGTCATTGGTCCATTTCATGCGTTCGCGTGGCTTGCCTGCCTTAGTGGTCAAGGGCAAAGAAGCTCTTGAAACACTAGGGACAGGTTGTAGCATTGCAGTAGCCGAACAGGGGTTGGTGCTGCTTTCTCCACCAGTGGCCCTGGGAGATTGTGGCATATTTTTCGAACGCGAGCCTCTGCCTAACCCACGAGCGCGGACCTTGGTAACCCGGGTGACGTTCGAGCCGGTATCAGATAACGCACTAGCACTAATCATAGTGATCACTAATAAATGGGTGGTCCTGTTAGCCATCTTCATCATCAGCAGGCCCTTGGTTGATGTAATCAGCTCATCAGCCTACTGGGTCATCTGGACCCTCAAGATTAATCTAAGGGTAGAGTAGGTCAGACCTGTTAACTAGGGCCATCTCTCTAAGATGTTGCCCCCCTCGCACGACGCGGACGTAGGACCACACGAGGATTCTTATTATTATTAAAGTGGGTTAGATTATCGTTGTACAAAGCCAACGAAAAACCTTGGAACTGATTCCGCGGGGGAATATAGTCCAGAGACAAACAGAAAGATAAACACGCATGTCCTCGGGAGACCTGCGCCTTAACGCTCTCGGCCACCGAGCCGGCATTTCTTATGTTACTTATTTAATTAATTTCTTTTAAATATGTTTATTAATCTTTCTGTTTATTTAATTTTTTTTTTTTATTTTTACAAATCGCGTCAACGATTTTTAGAAAAGTTTAATAAGTGGATTTTACTCCTTTTATATGTGATTTATAGTGGAATACAAGCGGGATGAGTGGAGATATATCTTCATCGTGGTTTTAACTAGTGAGTACTCAGGCCTTCCGGAAGTTGTTTTGACTCCCTTGGAAGTGTATCGCGCATGCGTTATGACGTCATGCATAAATTAGGAAAATCCCTAATAAGTAGCGTTTAGCTAAAGCTAAAGCCTCTAATAAGGAACCATTATTATCCTGTCCATTGTTGGATTGGCGATTGCAAACAATTTGAAAGAGCCATTGTTTTGATTGTTATGTATAAGAATTAAAATAAATATACTTGTGAAAAATAAAAATAATTGTGAAGCTCAGAATCAGAGATAACGAGATATGACAACCATTGTTGTTTGATGTAATGCGCAGATTTGTTTGGCATATGTATTTTATCCTTCTACACCAGATGGCAGCCTAATTTATGACGTCATTGCGACGTCACGGCCAATTTTATGTCATAAACTGTTTTCATTTTACAAATCTGACTTTTAGTTTCGGTTTAATAACGGAAGTGTTAGACCAAAAGCACATGCCATTTATTCCTGGATTGACAAGCGCCACGGCCACCATGGCAAGTTAATGGCCGCTGAAAGGGTGTTCAACAAACATTCATTTCATTCTCACGTGTTTCTTCACGAGCTTCTTCATTTATTTGATGGCGGCACGTTCGCTAGTCGCAGGCTCCACTCAATTGTTGTTCACCTTCTACAGTTTGCGAAGTAATTCCGCTAGATGTCATATCACAGCTTGGCGCTTATCAATAGGCTTATAAATGCAAGCTGAATTTAAAAATGGCCAAAAATCAACGATGTGCCGCGAAATATTGTTTAAACAACATGTTTTGTGTTGTTCAAAGTCTATCAGCAATAAAACACTAAATTCTTAAAAAAATTCTACATTTCGTGTAGTGGATATCTGTTGTTCATTTTAAAAATTTGTTGGTTTCTTTTTAATTTTCAATTTAAAATACTCCAAATGTAAAATTTGAAATATTTACATTACTTCAGAGAATGAAGTTAAATTACTTCAGAGATTTTCATATTTTAGTTATATATAATAAAAACTATAAGAAGTAATAACTTTATATAATTTTAAGTTTATAAAATAATTTGATCATTAATTTTATTATTTCTTCATATAATTACACATCCGTTTCTAAAATGAATATGCTTGTAAATAATGTGCATTTATTAATTTTTAATTGTATTTTATTCATTTATTTATTAATATTTCTTCTTAAATATTGTTAATTTCTTATTGTATTTTATTAATTTATTTATTAAATATATCTATTTTATTTCCTAAGATAACAATAACACGAATAAATTTCCAATATTTTCTTTATTAAGTCAATTCTTTATTTCATTGCCAACATTAAATAAATCAAAATTTGAAAGTAAAGAGTTTATGAATGCAATTTACGTCACTAAGAATTTTTGTTTTTTCAACATCCAAGTGTTTATGCGAGGTCGTCTCACTCACTATCAGGGGTTCCCTCAGGTTTCGAAGACCCCGTCATATCTTGGATGTCAATTTCGAAAACATTAAAAATGCCATATATCCCGATTTCCAGACTTTCCATCTCATTTTTCGATGGCCTTTTGATACTTCGTTGTTTAGGCGTCTGCTGAGGCAACACCATCTGCCTTAGCTCCAACAGCTTTGCTGAGACGTAATAGTGCCTTTGTTTTTGTGAGTGTGTGACATTTGGACTTACAGTTTTCCACGCAGCAACCGACCAACAAGCGCGTGAGTGACTTTGGTGTGAGTGAGTGTCCCTCCTCCCGGCAACCCCCGGGGGAGGTTCCCCCCCCCCCCTGAACTGTTTTTTTGTGACTTTATCTATTTTTGACATGGACAGAATGGTCATGTTAATGGCGGACGGGCCTTTTTTCGTCGCCACGTTTATGAAGGCGCTGTACACCAAATCTGGGGTACCGCCTGTGTTAGCGTCTGAGGATCCTTCCATCTTGGTGTTGCAGAGACTCTCCTCTACGGAGTTGAGAATGCTCTGCAAATCAAGTGCTACTGCAGATGGCATCGTTGATGTGGAGTGCGTTAAAGTTGGCAACACCACCGTCAACTTTTATCACACGGACCCTGGCCACCTCACAGTCCACGTCAGGGAGATTTCGTCGTTGTTGTCCACGGCTTATATCCGAAATTTTATGTCGGAGTTTGGGGAAGTGCTCGGTATTTACCGTCCCGACCACATAGATACTCCCCGACTCCAGAACGGCGACATATATTTCGATATGAGGCTGGACAAGGACTTTCCAGATTCCCTTATTTTACATTGAGAACGTGTCTTCGTGTACTATAAGGGAATGAGGCAGTGCTGTTGGTACTGCAAGAAATCTTCTCATGTCAGGAGAGATTGCCCTCTCTGAAAAAGTGTGCGAAATGTTCGCGCATGGTGGGCAAATACCATGATTGCCCGGAGAAGATTGACAGCAGTGCCGCAGCAGTTAAGTCAACGCCGAAGATGGCATCTATGGATCAGGATGCAGAGCCACAACGTTTAATCCAGCCCGTGTCTACTCCTCGTACGTCGCGGGCCGTTTCACCTGAGCCATCGTTGCCTCCACTTCCACCTAAAGACGAGCAGGGATTAGTGCCACCATCGTCACTGCCTCCGTCTTCAGAGGTTGCTGACAGGCCCGTTCTTAGGTGTTATGCGGCCCTACGCGGGGGGTCCGGGCCCCCCCCCCCCC
>JAHWFO010116785.1:15620-32009 GCA_023313115.1 Rhysida immarginata
CCCCCCCCCCCCCTGGAAGCTCTGCGAAAATGCGTGGAAATTAGACCAAGGAGACGTTTTCCTGTTACGTTACGAGGTCATCTCCCTGCGTCTCTTTTTCGCCCCCTCGGAGTAGTTCGATGCTACAATTTAGCCAGTTTGAACTGTTTCCACTGGGCACCATGTGGCGGTATGTAGCTAAGTGCCAATTAAAAAAAAAAACCGGGGGATCGAGGGCGCCTCACGGGGGCCCCCTCACGTTCGGGGCCCTACGCGGATGCGTAGTCAGCGTATGCCTATGAACGGGCCTGTTGCTGAGGATACGTCCCTGCTTCAGCCATCAAGCGACGTCGTGATGGATGAGGAAGTGGTCTCTGCAGAGGAAGACATTGATGCCCCATTGGGTGATGTTTCGACGCCTTTAGAGGAGGAATTTCCAGTTCTCCCTCCTCCGTCTCTACCAGCGTCGCAGCCAGTGGGCGACACTCGTCTTCCTTCAGTGTTTCCTGTGTCATCTTCGGATCCAACGGCGATCGTTTCCACATCAACCCAGCCGGAAGGGCGTACGGAGAGCAAGTCTCCCAGTAAGAAGAAAAACAGACATCGTAGCAGCAGGGACAAGAAGGCATCATCATCGTCTGAGAGGGATGGCAGTGTGAGTAGCCACCGTAGTTCCTCTCATCGGACGCGCTCACCGCTTCGACGGACTGCTGAGCCTCATTCTTCATCTTAGAAGGACCAGCCTCCATCAAAATTAAGTCAGCCTCTTCTACCTAAATCCTCTAAATGAAGGTCATCTCGCTGAACATACTTTCCCTAGGTTCCTATTTTAAGCAATCGGTATTATTAACTTTTATTGCTCTGTACAGGGCAGATATCCTTCTTCTGCAGGAGGTTAATTTAGCTTCCACGCAGAAAGGTTATCATCTACCTGGCCTTCGCAGTCAATTTCCTAGTGCGCAGTTTTTTATTAACTCATCTTCACCTGTTGGACAAGGGGTTGTTACAATCGTCTTTAACCCTTCCATTAAGGTGTCGAACTGCGTTTATGACTGCGAGTGCAGGGTAATTTCGTTAGACATTTTTATCATCAGGTGTGAATTTCCGATTGCTTAATGTATATGCGCCGTGTGGATGAGCAGAGAAGCAGACATTTTTTGACGATATCGGTATTAACTTTTATTTGTGTTCTGCTATGCCTGTGGTGATTGCTGGCGACTTCAACTGCCATCCAGACGATGATAACAACTTTTCGTCTGGACATGTGCATCATTTATGTCAGCAAAATGCTTTATTCGATCTATGGACACACCATCCACAAAGTAACAATCCGGGGTTCACTTGTGTCATCTAGACTCGATTTATTTTTGATCGATAATGCTTTTGCTGGCTCACCTGGACAGATGGAGGTTATTCCTTGTTCTTTCTCTGACCACAGTGCCATCATGTGTTCATGGAAACCTCCATTTTCAGCTTTTACCACAGGTAGTGCTTCTAACAAAAACTGGTTCCTGAATGTTTCTCTGCTTGACAACAAGGAATACTGGGGAATGTTTGTTCAGTTTGTGGAAAAGCATCTCCACAATATGTCTCCTACTCTCGCTTCGTGGCTTGTTTTTAAAGACAAAATCAAACGATTTTTTAGGAAGATTGGGATTGATGCGGCGAGGCGCCGCCGTCGTCATCTCCTTTTGCTGTGTTAAGCCTTGACCAAGAGAAGGCTTTTGACAAAGTGAATCACTTGTTTCTTTTTGAAGTGTTCCGTCATCTTCACCTTCGGGCCTTTGCTACGATTATCTCCGTACTGTACGATTCGGCCACATCATGTGTGGTAATTAATGGTTCCACATCTTCTACTTTCGAACTCTTAAAAGGTGTCAAGCAGGGGTGTCCATTATCCCCCTTTCCTGTACATTTTTTACCTGGATTACTACAGTTTTTGAATCGCCACCAACATGTTCGAGGATATGATCTGCCAGCCGCATCCATAAACATCAGGACGCTGGCTTATGCAGATGACGTTGTGCTTTTTGCGTCCGATTCATATTCCTTGAGCATCTATAAAGAGACCTTTGACCGCTTTAGTACTTCGACGGGGAGTTCCATCAACCTCGTCAAGTCTAAAGGTATTGCTATTGGGAACTGGACTGTGGACTATCTTAAAACTTTCCCAATAACATGGTGTGACCGAATCGTTGTGTTAGGATATGTCTTCTCTTTCCTACCGACTATGGACTCTATGCACTGGCAACAAGTGATTGAGAAGTGCATCACTCGCCTTGACAGAAACTTTCGTTTTCCAACTTCAATGTTTGTCAAGGTGAGGTTTATAAAGGCACATGTGCTTCCTGTTTTAACATGTAAATGCCTAATGACCTTGTCTTCGTTTAAAAATCTTCAGAGACTACGTAGTGCGATGGTGAGCTGTGTGTGGGGAATGTCTGCTCAGCAACGTCATCCAGTGCGAGCCGCATTCATATTCACCCCCTTTGAGAGAGGTGGGTTAAGTTTACCCGATATCAAACGATATCTTATTGCTGTCAGACTGGCTGCAATGATTCGGGTATTCCTTTTTCTTGCCCCCATGTGGGCGAATTTTGTTTTTTCGCATCTACGTTTTTTCTTCAAGGTGAATAGGCTTCCATTACCTCCCTTGTTGCCAGTGGTTACTTATCATCGTCAACCGAACCTATACAAGACTTTTACTCTCGATATTGTGACTTTTTTGCCCATGTTACGCCGTTTGGATCCACAAGAGTGGGGCTCATTACGTTTATCGTGGTTCTTCCAGCAGTCCGACCCAGGGGAGACAACTGACATCCTTAATTTCTTCCCTAATTATCCGTGGGCAGCAATCCTAAAGCTACTGAAATCTTTTGCCTTTGAACGCACTTTATTTAACTACCAATGGCGACTGTTGCATCACGGATTTCACTCTCTTACACGACTTCATCAGTGGAGAGTGGTCGAGCCTGCTGGATGTTTGTTCTGCGGCGCTGACGAGACAGTCAGCCAAATTTTTTACGAGTGCCCGTTTGCGAAATCGATCTGGGATCGTTTGAAGCAGCATTACGGGCTGGTACATTTTTCGTATCAGTCTGTGTGCTTCTTCATTAACGATTCCACCGGCGAGGTATTGAAACCGGACCTAGCTCTGGCGATCGCCTTCATTAATGAAGAACTTTGGCTGGCCCGTTTGAGTCGACCGCTAGGTCAACCTCCATCACTCACCGTTGTATGGAGGAAAGTGGCCATTCAACTCCGATTTTTCCTTCTTCTTGAATGGTCCAAGCTAGGTCCATTTACGTTTAAGAAACGCTTTTCAACATCCAAGTGTTTATGCGAGGTCATCGGAGGAGACCAGACTTTCCACCTCACTTTTCCGATGGCCTTTTGATACTTCGTCGGTAGTGATGAACGGGCCTCGTTTTTGAGGCGTTTGCATAAGTTGCGCAGTCCTTAATCGGACTGCTAGACACTTACAGCATGTGCGCCTAGATGCCTAGAAATTTAAGATTCATGTTTAGGCGTCTGCTGTGGCAACACCAACTGCCTTAGCTCCAACAGCGACGGAGGACCCGATGCCGAGAATTGTTCAGAGCGCAACAGCACAGTCAGAGCAAACAGACGCCCGAGCAGGAGAAAGTTGCAAACGTGAGTCCGTTACTTTTTACAATTCTAAGCAGGTCTCCTCGGCTCGGGCTCGCCTCGACATAAGGAACCAAGGAAGGTCCGTTCGCTCGCCGCTTCGAAGAAACGGATCACGACGAGGTTCCCGCCATGAACGGCAGACGATAAGCAGTCTCCGAGGACCAGGAAATTATACGCCGCCAAAACGTGCGTTCCCGCCGTCGGGAGAGGGCTTTATCGGCCAGAATTCCACATACGGACTTAAGTACCAGGCAAGCAAATCCACAATGAATATTACATTAAAAGCAATAACATTTTAAATAGCAGATTTCATTACGCCGCGGAGCGATCGGAATACGTACGCCCGGCGTCCCCTGACCCTGAAGCCTGGTTTCCATTTAGCGTCGGTCGTTTTCCATTTAGCGACTTTCAACAGTTATCCTGCATCTGGTCTGATCTGATTGGTCAAGTCGCTGTAAACAATTGTCGCTCTCTCAAGGTGATGGAAAAAGAAGATATCAACCACTCCGGTCAAGTTCACGCTTTGAATTTATTACTATATCATTTTCACTTAATAAATAAATGATTCACCAAATTTTTATAACCTGTTTAATAATAAATTCACGAAGGAAAAGTCGCGAGAACCCGTGTCGGCGAACAGCAGCTACGGCAGCCATGATTCTCCATCTGAATCGGCGAAGACAACTACCCAGAATCCATAGCGAAGTAGATCGCACCTGATTGGCTAGATCAAAACGACGCCTGAAAAAGACGCCTAAAAATCTAGCCATGCCAGATCTTGAAACGACGCGTGACCCACGCCGGACCGACGCCGAATCGACGCAGACGCTTAACAGACGCTAATTGGAAAACGAATGCGTTTTTCAAAAATTCCAAAAAAAGACGCAGACGCCTAACCCACGCCGAACCGACGGTAAATGGAAACCGGCCTTGAGAGGAGGATTCGGTAATCGAACCCATCGAGTACCTGAGCTCTCAGCCGTCACCGACTGAAGGAAAGTCACCTGGCCGTGACAGCGGGATTCCGCTTGACGAAGCTCAGACGACGGCACGGAATCTGAAGGAACAAACGGGCAGGCGTGTACGGAGACGATATCTGCTTTACCGATAGAGGACAGCTTACCTATTCACGACAGCCACATCGAACGGGAGTCGGAGGGCTCGACACCCGCGCCAGATTCATCTTTGTATCCTATCCAAAGGGAGCCCATCCGGGTCAACGAGGCGATTTGCAAGCTCGCAAGTGCGTTCCAGCTTATTGAGTACTCACGCGGCGGATCGCGCTTTGCTTTCAGCATCACATCGTTGGGTATGGATTTTTAAGTTAAGACCACTAGATAAGATAAAAAATTGATGAATATTTTCCTAGATACTTTATTGTGGAAATTAACCGAATGTTCATTAAAAGTTTTAACATTGAGATTGTGTGATGGTAGTGCTATATGGAAGTTTATTCAAGTATTAATGTATGTGCAATCTTGTTTATTCCGTAGCTTCGGGCCCTTTGTCGACTTACCGAAATCGGTCGCCGTTTTCTTGTGATACGGTATTCAACGCAACCAGCTACTTACTCGTTAAAGAGAGGGAGAATACAATCGACTAGCGAATGCAACTACATCATACAAATTAGTATTTTGTATCAAAGATTACAAAGTTTTGTAAGATAATTATTATCATGTAATCATTAATTTCGCAGACTTCTGTGCTGCTCACATTAAAGATTATTGACCTTAACTTTTGATTTTTGTCCCTTCTTTCACCTACTGTCACGGCTTTATCCTCTGGGTATTCTAATATAGTTTATTAATTAAGTAACTTAAATTAACTCCACGGAAAAATTCGACTTTATTTTTTTAGTATCATAACATTAATCCAGGTTAATAAAATAGATATCATTCAAAATTTTTCGATTTATTATAATATTTTATTAAGAAAAATGTCTCGGAAAATTGAAAATTGGCGTGGGATCTTCCATTCCTTCTCCCGCGAACGGCGAGACATGACGCGAGAACCTCGGGGAATTTCGTCGCCGAGATTGTTGTTTCGCCACGAACGATTCTACATATCATAAGATTTTGCGGTTAATATGAACTATCTGCACAATCGCGCGATGACTGAATCCGCAAACCAACTGCCCCCTGTAACCAAATAGGTTGGGGTATATACCAGTTATTTGCCCCCGGAGGCGTTCGAGTAACGGAAAACAGCGGCCAGCGAGGCCCGCAGGGCCGAGAGTGGGACTTGCGTTTGCGATTGTGCAGATAGTTCACATTAACCGATTTTGCTAACCTGTTTTATGTCAGAATGCCTTCATTTCTCTGTTTGGATGTGTAATAGACTGTTGGATAGAAATTTAACGTTTCAGAGATAACTACAATAAAAAACAGCGATTAATAGGTAACTCCAAACAGCATCGTGTGCTCGGCTCATTTTGAAGCGCCATGTTTTGTCAAGCACCCGCAGTTTTAAATTCAATATCAATTCACTATAACTATATCACGGACAAGGTAGAACTAAATGATCTTCCAACTTTAAACGAGCCTGGCGTTCTTCAAGAACAACGACCGCAACAGGCAACTGCCAGGATTGAATACTGGTAGTACCCAAGGTGATCTAAAACAAGGTGGGGGTCAGTTTGCCGGAAGTAGTAAAAAAGGCCTTAGTGCGCAAGCGTATTGTGACGTCAGAGGATGACAGCGAAACCAACACTCGCTAAATCGAAACCTTTACAGAAACCAAAACATGGCGGCACTATCAAGAGGCTAGCGATAGCGGCAATGAATGATCGTTCCCCATTTATTGTTTTTAATCAAACAAATACAAAATGCCGTTATCTTGTGCAGTAAAAGGATGCAAAAATACATCAAGAAAGACCGTGAATGTCAATTATTTTCACTTTCCAAAAAATTCTTGTGTTAGAGAAGAGTGGATGAAATTCTGCTCTAAACCAAACGACACGATCAGTGTTGACACAGCTCGCATTTGTTCGGAGCATTTCATGCAAAACGATTTTGAAAAAAATTTAATGACAGAGCTGATGGGCATTAGGGTTAGAGTTACATTAAAGAAAGATGCTATCCCCTGCCTTAAAGCTTATAATGAAACTGAACACCTAAAATTGGAGCAAGAAAATGAATTTAGGCTTTGGTTAGTATGATCAAATGCCGAAATCAGCACACGCAGCAGTTAAACATAAAACGTTATAAATTTTTTCATTAATTCCAGTTTGAAAATATTAAACAACTATTTTATTTATTATCAAAAAGAAAAAAATAATTCTTTACAATTTAAATATTGTTGGGTTTTTTTATTATTTTTTTTTAATTAAATACTTTATTCATTAAATGTTTAAAAAATAAGGTTCCAATGAAAATGACTACTAAATAATTTATTTCAAAATGTTCTTCTAAAATAACATCTTTAAAAAACATAAAAAATTATAAATGCATTTAATAATAATCTTAATACTTTTTAAAATTAAATCTTTACATTTAATTAACAATGTACCTACAACTCTTTTAGACAAAAATAAAATTTTAAATTATAAACTGATATTCCTACATTTTTCAGCATGTATATTTATTTATATATAAGAATAGTTTAATTATTTCATTAAATGATTCATGGTTACATTAAATAACATTAAAAAAACAACTCTGACTCATAGTATAGATAAATGTGCTTAAATAAAATTTAATAAAATAATCAAATATTGTTATTTTCTACAGTTACCAGTGAAAACCAAGAAAATTCATTTTTACAAACAAGCAACATACAAAATCAAGTTCAAGAATTAAATAAAAAAATTATCCAATCAGAATATCAGAAGAAATGCCTTTTATTGAAAAATAAGAGGTTACAACAACATCTGAAACATCAAAGTAATATAATTACTAAATTAAAATTAAGATTAAAAGTTGCAGAAAAAAGATTAACAAATAGACAATCACTTTTGGAGGATAATTCATTAAAAACAGAGAAAAAAACTGAAAAAAATATTTTCTGATGGTCAGGTGATATATTAATCTTAATGATTTGTATCTTCTCTCTTAAAAAAATTGAAAATGGTTTTTTATGCAAATTTAATCAATATTTAGATACAACGATTGCTTCATAACAAGAAAAGTAAATGGAAAACAGAAGATTTGATAAGTGCTCTAGCAATTAAGACAGTATCAAATAAATGTTATATAATGCTACAAAAGAAAGGTTTGCCTTTGCCAAGTACTACAACAATTAAACGATGGATGGTGAAATATCAAACACAACCAGGAATAATTTCCATGTCTATTCAACTTATGAAAATTCATGCAAGTGCTTTAAGTGATATGGAGAAATTGTGTGTCCTATCCATGGATGAAATGACTGTGGATGAAAGACTATGTTATGACATCGCTGATGACTGCATCTATGGTCCAGCTTCAAATGTCCAGGTTGTTATGGCTAGAGGATTGGCATCACAGTGGAAACAACCTGTATATTACCAATTTGACACAAAAATCACTCGAGAGTTGCTTCAAAAAATTGTCAAGGCAACAAAATCAACAAATTTTAAGGTTGTTGCTATAGTGTCCGATTTAGGTGGCAGTAATCGCGCTTTATGGAATGAACTGAACATTTCAACTGAAAAAGTTAGCTTTCCAAATCCCTCTGAACCAAGTCGCCAAATTTATGTTTTCGCTGATGTTCCTCACTTGATTAAACTAATGCGCAATCATCTTCTAGATAAAGGCTTCACTACCATTTCTGGAAAAAGCATATCTAAGAAAGATTTACAAGATCTCCTTGAAAAAGATGCGCAAGAACTTAAATTGGTGCCACGACTTTCATACAATGATATTCTTGTGCAAGGTATAAAAAGGCAAAGAGTTGATACAGCACTTCATATTTTTTCACATTCAACAGCATGTGCAATGAAATACCTGTTTTCTGACAAAAACGGTGCTGCTGATATTCTGCAAACTGTTTCAGATTTTCTTGATGTTTTTAATTCACGAAAACCTTTTAGTTCTAATCCTTTAAAATGTGGCTATGGTATGAAACTTGGCAACAGAAAGATGTTCTCAATCGAATGAAGATCCTCTGCACTGAACTCAGGGTAAAAGGGAAAAAATCAATTTTGCCATTTCAAACTGGTATCATTGTGACCATCAACTCATTGCATCAATTATATCATGAATTAAATTCAAAAGGTATGTCATACATACTCACAAGTAGGCTTACACAAGATTGTTTAGAAAGTTTCTTTTCACAAGATTGTTTGGTGGGTTCCATGATCATCCACTGCCTGTTGATGTGAAACAAAGAATACGATTACTTCTGTTAACAAAAACAATTCCTTCTCTTACCACGGCATGCAATACTACTAATGATTCAAATGTACCTTTCATTTCAGTAGGATTATTTGATAGAATTGGTGAGCAGAAGCAGCCTGATATCTTACAGCAAGATGAAGAACTGGAAACAATCATAAGGTGTGATATTGAATCCACTGTCAGTTCTATTAAAGAAACACGTCATGAAAATATTACAATGGAAGCATTAAGATATTTAGCTGGATATTTAGCAAAAAAGTTATATAAAAATCATCCTAACCTGGGACAGAGAACAATGAATATTCCACATAATGAAAAGCCAGCAGACTGGATAGTAACTCTTTCAAGAGGAGGTTTGATTTATCCATCTAAAGAATGGTTTTCAACAGTTCAAAAATTAGAAGCAGAATTCCAATTATATCATGGCCAGAGTTTTCAAAGCACTAAAAAAGTTATAAGAGGGTGCACTGAAGCTTTACTTCAGACACAAATTTGCAACAATAAAGATTGTGTAGAAGCTTTTGTCAGAATTCGGACATTCATCAGGCTTCGTCACCTCAACCAGTTTTATAAAAAAGGAAGCAACAAGCACTCTAAAAAGAAAAAATTAAAAAAATTGCTTGGTAAATGATTCACCAATTCAAAAATATTAAAATGTTATAGAAAATATTAAAAATGATGAATATTTCAGGAATCAACCAATCAGCCATTTGAAATTATACTGGTGAAACAATTATGATTCATGGTTACATAATGTAACATTTTTAAAAAATCTCTCATTCATACTATAAGTAAATGTGCTTAAATAAAAGTAAATGTAATAAATTTTATATCATTTGTACATATTTTTCGACTAGTGAATATCAATTTAATATATTTCATTTATTATTTATATTATTCAATCTTTTAGTAATTAATATAATACTACTTTTGATTCCTTTAAGCATTAGGTTTTACAGATTTTATTCACCAATTTAAATTTTAACTGTACTGTTTAATCAGATTTATATATATTCACTCAATTACTTATATATATAAATATATTTATCCTTTATAAATTTATAAAAATTAATTGTATGTAAGCAAACTTAATGTACCTTATTAAATTAATTTAGTGTTCTTCTTAATTAATTTTGTTTAATTTTCCATTTACATATTCCTTGTGTCGAAATGATCAATGCTTGCATTCGTTATCGGGTCTCGGACTCTGTACAGTAGCTACCAAAAAAATTTGCACTTACCGCATCGTGACCAATGGAGCGTGTTTAATTTTTGCGCCGCCAGGTGCGCAAGATTTTGGAATTACCCACTTGCCATAGGTAGAGTCCGTAGAATTCCGGCATTTAGTGACAACGCGCCGTTGAATCATGGGAATAAGTTTATTTGAAATAATTCTCTGTTTTGTTTCTATAATAACTATCCTTTTAACCGAAATAAAGAAAATAAAAGTGAAGTATAAAAAATAAATGAAAATAAATCTAATAATTTTTCATTTTAAGATGTAATCTAATATGTCATCACGTGACGATCGCCTTAGAACTTTTATGATGTCATCTCTCATCATATTTACTGCTCGAGGCCGACGAGATAACAAGGCCTGGAAGCGAAAAAGTCACCTGACCATCGGGGGTCTAGCAACAATCCAACCTTCTTTGTCTCCATCTTGGATGTTAACAATCAATGTTTTTCCGTTTGTTGGAAACAATGAAGGTTGGATTGTTGCTAGACCCCCGATAATCAGATGGCTTTTTCGCTTCCAGGCCTTGTTATCTCGCTGGCCTCGTTTACTGCTTATGTGACATAATCTTTGACATCACAATAAAGGAGAATAAAGACGAGGCTTCCGAGATTATACAGCTGACCCATACAATGAAAAAAGTGACGACAATAAAGATGGCGAAAAGAGGAAAAATTATCAGGATAACCATTGCCATCTATTGTCATAAAGCCGAAATAGCCGTCATCTTCTAAACAAATCAGAAACATTAATTTGAATTCTAAAAATTATTGTTTTTTTCAATTTATTTTTTATACTTAACTTTTATTTTCTTTATTTCGGTTAAAAGGATAGTTATTATAGAAACAAAACAAAGAATTATTTCAAATAAACTTATTCCCATGATTCAACGGCGAGTTGTCACTAAAAGCCGGAATTCTGCGGACTCTACCTTTGGCTAGTGAGTAATTCCAAAATCTTGCGCACCTGGCGGCGCAAAAATTAAACTCGCTCCATTTGTCACGATGTGGTAAGTGCAAATTTTTTTGGTAGCTGCTGTACATGTCCTTTAATAAAATATAATAATTATATATGAAATTATCATACAAAAAATATCTATTAAAAGAGGCTATATGAATACTAATTAAAGTAATTGATAAAAGTGATTTTTAATGATAAAATTGATAAGACAAAGTAAAATCAATGCAAAAAAAAAAGACTATACTAATAAGTGCACATACCAAATTTAATGTGTAAGAATTTCCAAGTGCCGACTCTGGGTACATGTAATGCTGGAAATTACAGCTACGTTTATAGCTATTAAATTGGCTATTAAAAAAAACTGCAAATATATTATTCTCAGGAATGGTAACGATTTAAATTAAGTATTTATAAAGAGGGACTGGTTTATAAAATGTACTTATCTTTGTCTGTGTTTCTCGTTAACTTGTTAGCATGCCCGATTAAGACCACTCGATTAGATTTCGGCATGGCGAACTTGTTAACATGCCCGTTGAATCATAGTCGATTAGATTCAAGTTGGCCGAACCGTTAAGAGATGGAGATTATAATCTGATATTATTTTATAATAACTTCGTTTATATAGGTATTTTTAACAGTAACTTTTACAAATAAACGTTTCTTTAAAAAAAATTCTTTACGTGAACACTTTCTCTATCACTTCGTCCGCGTCTCCTCACAGTAGAATAATGGCTACCGCACCCTACCGGAAGTACCGCCATAAGTCATCTAGTGACGTCACAATACGCATGCGCGTTAAGCACTTCTGACAAACTGGACCTACCTGTTATTCTAGATTACCTTGGGTAGTACCTGTATTTGGACCCTCTTCTGGAGTACGATAACGTCCGCCTGCACACGAGTCCGCCACACACCAGAGGCGTTGCAGCGCCTATTGTTCAAAGATGAAAGACTTTGCACATTGCGACTTTCACCACTTCCCAAAGAAGAAAGAGCCCCTTAAGGGACATGAGTTGGTTCTGACGGCGAGGTAAACGCTGCCATTCAATCATGGGGCGCGTTTCTCGTCATTCCGTCGCGCTTGTAATTTCTCCGCGACGGAAAGAGCTCCAAGGTCGTGGAGAAAACCAACGCGCTACGCCGCTTGACGAGAAAACCGTCTTTAGCAGCCTCGATGGTATGAAAGTGGCGAGTGGCCGCGACGGAGAGCTCATGCGATTAACCACTCCCTGTAGGTTAACAGACGTGCGGTTAGATATGGCATGAAAACAGTCATTTCACGTGATTCCTGTTTCATCGGAATGGGAGAATGCAATACCGCCAGAACAACTATCATCGATCAGTACATTTATTAAAATTAAAAAAATTTATAATCTTTAAACATTATAATATTAATTTACGTGAATTTTCTATAAGTCATCATTTTCTATGTTTTTAGACCGGGGTCATTTTAATATGTGCAATGGAAAATATAAACTAGCTTTATTATTATTATAACCCCCTACTCCCCGACTTTTTCATGTTAATACCATGGTTATTAGATGAACACTTCATCTAGTAACCATGTTAGTACTGTAGTTCTAATGATAAATATATTTATTATAAAAATATAACAGTTTTGGAACATTAAGCATATGATTTAGGCTAATATTACGGTTAGTCTCCTCCCCTTTCAGCTGTATTTGGATTCAACTTGGTGCGCTTGAAATTTGAGAAGCAAACATAAAAAATTACTCACCATAATTTTTATTAAAATATAATCTTTTACTTTTTAACTATAGTTAACGTGAAAGATAATGTACCATCGACTAGGCTGATTAGAAACACTGGCCTTACTGATTCAGCAAAAAAGTGCTATGAGCAGAGTACATGCAGTGCATATAATTAGTATCGTTTATACAGATATATGAATAAAGGAGAATAAATTATTTATACGCATTTAAATGTCGAAAACTCAGTTCTTGTACCCAAAATTGTACGTAAATATTTTTTGGGGAAATAATCTCCACTTTTTCAAACTGTAGCATTAATGCATAAATATTTACATGTTAAAGAGAAAAGGATAAAAACAGACGATTAAAACAAACAATAATAGTATGCTAAAATTAAAACTTTATTTTTCAATAGAATATCAGCTGTATCACATACATATTTGAATTTAGATATATTAAACAATATTAACAACTGAAAATATTTTACTCAAGTTTAAAATAAAAAACAAATGAAAGAACGTAATTTTAGTTAAAAAAAAAATATTCATTTTTATATTGTTCAATTTATTTCCCTGAAAATACAAAAGAATTAATTTACGTTAAAAAGTTACTTTCTGATATACAAGGAAGTTTTCTGTAAGATTTGTTAATTTTTCACAGTCCTATCTAGAATAGGGTTATTTTTTTCAACAAACAGTACTCTTTTAACTGCATAATCAGATTTGAATATTAATAGTGCCAAAACATTATCTGAAAATTCCTGTATTTCAAAGCCGCAGTAGAACTCCAGAATACTTCTCAAAATTCACAGTAGTTTAATTTAGCACAGCAAGGAAGATATTCTGATTGCAAAATCTCAACAGTAACATTTCTAAGTCTTAACTTTCTTTCACACATAGCTTATGTATAATAATTTGCTCTATTAAGTTGACAATAACAGCAAGTTTGCTTCAAGCTGTCACTCTGGAATGTACATAATATATAACAGATTTCTCATATGCAAATATACTTGTATATATGGATAGTATCGAGAGCTAAAATGCATTTAACATGTGAATAAGAGAGTGAAAAATTTGAAAACTTAATGCTTGATGAACAGATACATTTTGTCTCCGAATCTTTTAATGATACACATTCTTCTCATGAAATCTTGTTGAAGCATGCTATCTATTCTAATAAGTTTCCTATAAAGGTTGTTAAATCTTTCTTCATATCCAACAACAACAATGATGAATGAGTAAAAGCCAAACATTTGGAACAACACTATTCCTTTCATCAAATACCTTCATGATACAAGCTTAGAAATAGAAGAAACATACAAAGACCTTTTGAGTCAATAATTTACATATTTCAATAAAGAATCTTTTTTTATACATACAATCTAAAGATTTGAAATTACCAGTAACAGTGAGATCAAAGATGTTAAAATTTGGAGAAAGAGTTTCCTGATCCTATTCACTGGATATGGCTATAAAATTCCTACAAGATATTATACCTCACAATCTTTCCTGTTAACAACATTATTATCAGATATTAATGATGACCTAAAAAGTCAAGTTTTTCAACTTCCTTAATTACATATAATAACAGAATACTAATCATATTTAACGTGGATATAATCCTGAATTGCATGATACTTTAAAAACATGCTTGAAACCATTAACACTTAAAGAGTTTCAGTAATAGTAGAAGTTTCATTCCTGCATATTGAGTCTCCTTTGTATTAAAAATAGGTCTCAAGGTTTATTTCATCAAAGAGAAATATTTAAAATCAGTTCATTATCTTTCAAATAGTGTTTTTTAACCTTTAGATATCTGTAGCATAGCATCTACAGTGAAAGCATTTAGATCAAACTTACTAATTGGCTTCACAAGCAACATGGATATAGCAAACATAAAGCAACAGTTTTATGCAAAGCAACATGTACTGAACAAAGCTGCTAAGAAAAAACTATATTGCCACTCTAGTTAAAAATTTAATATAAATCTAAAATTCTTCTTAAAAATTTAATTTTTGTTAAAAACTGCATCTGAGAATGATCTTCAATTGAAAAATCCTACAACAAATTAATTCTGTTTTCCATTATAAACAGAAGCACTTTATTTGAATCCTCGTTATTAGAATTTCAACATCCTATAAGAGTACTTAGTCAAATGATTTTTTTTTTCAGTTTTTAAGCAATTTAAGGGAATTTTGCGCTCTGAAACTTCACATACATTTATTGAAACTCTGAGGATCACTCATAACTGAGACTGGAACAAGGATTATTGGAGTGAATATTTAACATTTCAATTTTTCTCAATCCAAAGACAACATGTAACTGCCTTGTCCTGTAACTGCATTCTTAACATGTGAATTGTCAGTTATCTTCTAAGCTATGCAGAGATATATTTCTTCTAAGCTATGCAAAGTTACCAAACACAAAGAAATATCCTCTTCTGGATATTTCTTGAGGGCTTTCATTAAGCATGTGTTGAGAGCTTAATCCAAATTTTCTTTCTTTACATAATCTTGAAGTTGAAACAGATATTAATAGGTAAATTTTGGAAAATTGAAGGCACTGTACCAAGCTTCAGTTTAGGGTGTGCTTTAGTAGTAATTAGCTTTGATAGGTGACTGGTGTCCTCCCAAGATAACACTTCAAGCCAAGATAGTACATGCAGATTAATAGCAGCTACTCAGAAGTTGTTTGCTACTGAAAAAAAAAGGAATTGCTATGACTGAGTTGTTCATTTGGGTGTCTCTGAAAGAGGCTTCACTGCAGTGCACGCAGTGCTCGCTGTTACTAAAAGTCAACTTTGCCGAATTTACAAAATTATTACTAATTAATAACTGGTTTAAACATTTGATATATTAAAAAAATTTACTAAAATTGCAAAAAAAAGTTGAGTGGGTCTTGTATCACAAAGAAATCACGGGTCTTGTATGATTTTATTTGCGTAAAGTGACAGTCTTTTAAAATCACACAAAAGAATTCCGTGTTTCCATGTTTGTAAGATTACCAACAATTAAAACGCTCTTTACTCATTTCTTAATCGTATAATTTCATACAATTAATACCAAATGAGTAAATAACCTAAATGTGTAAACATGGAGTTTCTTTGTGTGATTATGATTTTATTCCCATAAACGGCCGTCATTTTACGCAAATAAATACTACTACAAACAACCATCTGGTATGAATAATAATAATAATAATAATAATAATAGGTATCAACAACAGTGAATAACCCACCAAATAAACTGGAAGTCCAAGCCGCTATGTTGACCCCCAACAGGCCAAAGGCCCAAAATGGGGTTATTTAAGATACAAGTAAAAGGGAAGTAACGTAATTAAAAAAAAGGACAATAAAGAAACAGAAAAACACAATTCAATTCAGTTCATGTACTGTGTTCACACAGCTAATTCAAGCCAACACGGAACTACAATATCGAGCAAATCGAATGAGAGTTACAAGATAAACAATAAATACAACCATAATCGCAAAGGAAAATTAATTAAATAAATCACTGACATCAGAATTCTCATTGTAT
>JAHWFO010116802.1:0-15767 GCA_023313115.1 Rhysida immarginata
TGAACTTCGGTGCGTGATATGGAACGCTAGGGGCATTCCCCGAAAGCTTATCGAGTTTCACAATTTTCTGTTAAAGCAAGACTTCGACGTTGCTTTCCTTTGTGAAACTCATCTCAAACCAAGCCAAGACTTCAAACTACCTGGCTATTGTGTGTACCGTAAGGATCGAATGGGTTCAAATGCTACAAGATGTGCTTCTGGGGGCGCTGCGATCATCATTAAGAAGGGAATTCAACACCGAGAATTAGTCTCCAAGTTTTATGCAGGTATGGAATCGGCCTCCATCATTATCAATGACGTCTCCTGTGGTGAAGTGAAGTTCGTGGTGCTCTACAATTCACCTAAACATTATCTTGACATTAGTGAGCTTGATGAACTCTTCAGTGGTGACACTCCAGTCGTCGTAGCTGGTGACCTAAAAGCCAAACACCCAAGCTGGAACTCCAGAACGCAGAATTACAACGGCATGATTCTCTATAGGTACATACAAGGTAGAGATGATATCATCGCTGCTTGACCTGTGGAGGACACCTACTACTGCGACCACTCCCCTAGTAGTGACGTTTTGGACATCTCGCTCTTAAAGGGTTTCTTCAAACCGTACAATATCTTCACGATTGATGACCTTTCTTCTGACCACAAGCCTGTGGCGTTGAACTTTGACAATGTCGACATAAATTTCCGAGAGGAACTGATACATCATCAATACTGGAAGCTCTACAAAGATATTCTTAAGGAATATGGCTGCCATCCCGACGTTGTTTACTGTACAGAGGACATCAATCAACGTGTTGAAGACATCACCAGATGTATTAACAGTGCCATATAAGCTAGTAAGTATCCATCAGAGAATAAACCTCCTCATCGAATCGAACTCACTCCTGGAATCCAACGACTAATTTCTGAAAGAAACAGGACTCGTAGACTATGGAAACGCTATCGTGAACCTTGGCTCAAAACCAAGTATAACAGGCTAGTGCGAAGAGTCCAAGAGGATATAAAAGAGCTTCGGGACGCTAGATGGAATGAAAAACTCAAAAGCTTGTCGGCTCGCGACAATTCCATTTAGAGTATGGTCAGAGCTTTACAGAAGAGGAAGAATGATACGCTTCCTCCACTACGTACTCCACAAGGTGACTATGTCCAAACTGTTCAGGACAAGGCCCATGTCATTGCAGATTCACTGGAAATGCAGTTTGTTATCCCTACCATCGATAAGCTCGAGAGCCAAATCATGTCTCAGCGTGTGGAAGAAGGTATTGTCAACTTTGATGAAGTCCCGCAGCATTTAACGAAGTACAACATCGAGGCTGGAGAGATCGCCAACATCATAAGTAATCTGAAAAAGAAGAAGGCTCCAGGAAAAGACAAGGTGAGTAATAACGCCCTTATGAATCTCCCAAAGAACTTTTTTGACTTTCTCACCAATATCATTAGCAATTGCTGGAAATTTTCTTATTTCCCTGTGGCTTGGAAGAAATCTATTGTTTTGAGTATCCCCAAGCAGGGGCAAAATCCTGCAATTCCGGTGAATTATCGACCTATTAGCCTGCTTCCCACGATGTCCAAGGTGTTGGAGAGAACGATCCTCGTCAGATTCCAAGATCACTGTCTAGCAAATGACCTTTTTCGCGAAGAGCAGTTTGGCTTTCGTGCTGCCCACTCTTGTCCGATGCAAATATTGAGGCTCGTTGAACACCAGAGCACCCCCCTGAACCTATCCAGGTACTGTGGGGTGGTATTTCTCGATGGCAGTAAAGCTTTTGACCAAGTGTGGCTTGAGGGACTTGTCTATAAGATGATCAGAGACGGGTTCCTGCCGATTTGATTTTGATGGTGAAAATCAGAGACGTGTTCCCATTCTTGACGGCAGATCCTATCAAGCCAAAGTTGGAGAAAATCTTTCCACACCCCGTCTTGTAAAGGCCGGTGTCCCTCAGGGTTCTGTCCTCGGGCCTGTGCTATTTAATTACTTTGTACATGATTTCCCGAAACCCGATAATTGTAATCTGTATTTTTATGCGGATGACACTGCCATTATGACATGGGCACACCAGCCAGCTCACGTTATCACTCGGCTGCAGTGAGCCTTGAAGCAGTTCGAAGAGTGGTTTACTTGCTGGAAGTTGAACGTTAACGTCGGAAAGTGCAAGGCTTTGTACCTCAATAGGAAGCTCAAGCATCCCCCAGATTCTCTTGTTCGGTTCAATAAGAAACTGGACTGGGTGGATAACTACAAGTATCTGGGAGTTATCATTGACTCAAGACTCTCATGGAACCAGCATATGTCCTACGCTCTGAACAAAGCGAAAAGGGCTAAGTACAGTATCATAGCTCTCATGGGTCGCAACAGCGCCCTCAGCATTGACAACAAGCTACTTCTGTACAAATCGATTATCCGGACCATACTCCTCTATGGCATGCCTGCGTGGGCGACTATCTGTAAAACCAGACGGAGTGAACTACAGTCATTCCAGAATGTTACCCTGAGGACCATTTCCCAGCTGCACAGAAGGACGGTGAAAAACCAATCTATCCACATGGATTTAAACATGGCCCATATCGGAAAGTTTATACAGGATCTCCTTTTGATTATGATACAGAAGATGAAGACTCACGACAATAAGCTTGTGAAAGGGATTCTGAAGAACTCAATGAATATGAACTGGCATACGAAGTATCGTAATCCGAGGCACGTTCTTGACATCAATTTTGAAGATATTAGCAACGTCTCTTTCCCAGACTACTGGAAGATGTGATAATCTTCTTTCTCCTTGTATTTTTTATTTCATTTGTTTTTTGTTTCTGACAATCGTCAATCTTATTTTCTTTTTTGTATAATATGGAAGACCGCTTGGGTTGGTTAGGCTTCTTGACTGCCTCAGTGTATTTCATTTGGAGTTTATTCTGGTTAGATGAGCTTTGTGAAAGCGCTGCTTTCGTCCCATTTTAACAAATGTACACTTCACTGTTCGATTGTCGATAAATAAGTCAGTTCTCTGAAGAATCTCTTGAGGTTCTCCTTGTCTGCTGAAGATGAAAGCAAAGCTTTCGAAAGACGTTTACAGGTTGTATTGTTTTTCATTCTTTTTGTTTTATTTCTTGTTTAACGCCTTTTTTTAGTTGTGGTTAAAGAGTGTTGTGCTTTTAATCTGTTCACCCGATTTATTGATACATCGATACTTTCAAAAATTGGTATCGGGAATTCTGCCGATACTTTTTTGTATCGATACATAGGCCATCGTACTTTTCAAGGCATCGATTTAGAAAGAAGGAAACCGGGAGTTGGATATCACACCTGCGGAAAAAATACTTGGATACCAAACAACCGCAAACAATAATCAAAGATGTTAGCAGCAAAACACTTTTTTTCCAATCACGTACACGTTGCGGTGACAATGAAGAAAGACACTAGAACACGACGAACCAAACGAACATGGGGTAAGCAAAATAGCACCATTGATTAAAAAGATGGAAACACCGCATGCTGTAAAATTAAAACTAGCTTGTGTATATACTACTTATTAGTTTTCTCACATTCCAAGATAGGATCACAAAACAAAACAAACATAACAGATGATGTAGTTGAAAAGTCAATATTAAAATTGTGGAGATGGACTGATTTTCATCTTTATAAATAATATTATTATAAATTTTAGCTATCCCCCGATGAAGAACCAACCTTTTCAAGTAGAATGTGCAATTCATTAAAAGAATGACAAGCATTGGCTATAATCTAACCAAATAAGAACAAAATTGCTTTTCAGTATATGTGTGTTTTGGCTACCTCTATGCCTTCAGAGTGTTTGTTTTCTCAAGCAGGAAGAATTGCAAACCCAACTAGAAACAGATTAAGTCCAATAAAATTGAACATGTTTTTCCATAGCATTGATGACAATTTTTGGAATTAAAGAATTGGAGAAGGCAGAATGTGGTTGTATCTTTTAGTTAACTTTAACACCTTCTCGGCTATTGGAAAAAAGTATGATAAAATATAAAACAATGAACCTTCGAGAGTTTCGGATTTTTGATATTTACTAAAAAAGTATCGAGTACTTAGCAGTATCGAAACTACATCAGTTAGGAAAAACACTATCTCACATGTCTCTTACTCCTTGATTAGTTTTTTGTCCCGTCTTCCTGTTGATATTGTTAACAATTCCACAAACTGAGCTATAGCTAACTCGGGCAACTTGAGACACCTTTCTGAAGTTCCCAAGATGTTCATAAAGACGTTTGATTTCCTCCATCTTAGCTGTGGGTAACATTGTAGAATTGATTACACTTCCTGTTATCAAGGTATCACCAAAATGCTCAAGAAATTATTGCATTTCTATGACATGATCCAAACTTCTGACCAGGCTCATTTTCATTACTGGGGATGTAAAGAATAATTTTGTGCTTTCATTTTAGTTCTCATTTATTAAAAACTAGAACCAAATAAAAAATATCTTCTCCCTAAGATGATATGAAGATAGAAATTCCAAGTGTTCCAATCTTTTGACCACCACTCTATTACTTACTATATCTTAGCCTTGAAAAGTGCTAGGTGAGATCATGAAAGTTCCATTTGTGCACGTGCCACTGAACCGATTTCGTCCGTCTTTGTGATTCGTTCACGTCATGTACCATATGAATTGAATGTCAAAATCAGATTTTGAAAATCTTTCGTAGCTTTGGAGGAGTTACAGACAGACAGAAGACAGAGAGGTTTCCCCACATTGATAGCATAAAGCACCTTATGCTACTTAATAAACCATAAACAAGTAACGAAAGGTTAAACAAATCACTGATATAAAACTATTTGAAACATAATTCCAGATTGTTTGAATTGCTTTTAAAAAAACCTTAAAAACAGGTTCCTGTGAATCAAATATGATAATCTACGAATTTTATAAACTATACTTATATATTCATTCATGGCATGACGTTATTTGTTTTTTGATGTTACGTCCTGTATCTTCTATTGAACATTTCCGATAGTACCATAATGGTATCTTTTGCACAGGTACCACTAAATCAAATTCGAACATCTTCAAACTTATTAATTACTCTTTCATATTCGTCCATGGCATGTCATTACAAGTTGTTTGATTTATTACATGGAAATTCTTAGCATTGAAATTTTTCAATGGTACAATATTTGTGTCATTTGAACATGTCTCACTGAATCATATTCAATCATCTTCAAACTTTGTAATTATTCTTATATATGCGTTCATGACAGGCCATTCCAACAAGTCGTTTGATTTATTACATACAATATTTTTTGAAAATTTCCAGTGTTATCATTAGCACAGATACTCGTGAATAAATATCAACCATCTTCGCACTTATTGATTACTCTTTTAAATTCGTTCATGGCATATACTTATATGTATTTTGAAATACATTCCATGGCATATCTTGGCATTGAAATTTTTCATTAGTAACATAATTGTATCGTTTGAACACGTACTACTGAATCAAATGCAAACTACCATCTTCGAACGTTGTAATTGTTCTTATATATTTGTTCATGACAGGTCGTTATGAGTTGTTTAATGCTATATCATAGCAAGGAAATTTTCCAAATGGTTCCATGGAAATATATTTTACTTATTTAATTTTTAACAGCTAAACATTTACTCTAATTAATTCCCAACACACTTTTACTTTACAAGTAATTTCTCATTTAGTAACTTTTATTTGAAAACAAATATTTGGAGATAGTTTTAATATTATTAACAAATATTTGTAGATATATAACCTGTCCAGTGGCGAGCAAGATCTTCGGATATGAACTCGATTATGCATGCATGGGAGAAAACGTACATGATTACGTTTTATTCGCTATCATTTTATCATTTCGAGTTTTTTGATGCACTACATGCTAAATGTTATCATTGAAAATATTTGAGGGCTTCATCAGGGAACCATGAGAGCACATGCAATTGTATCAATTACGACAATCTTCAAAATGGTTCAGGCTTGAAAACATACAGTATTTATACATGTATAGCGAAAATATTAATTAATCTAGCACGTCCTAACAGAACTCTTATGGTGGAGGATTTTCTGCAAACTCTGGATATGCGACACATCGAGTGAATAACAAGATCTCGGATTATGAACGCGATTGAGCATGCATGAGAGATAACAGACATAATGTAAAGTCACACTTAATATATATGGTTCATTCCACGTCAATTTAGGCAGAAATTTTATAGTTTTAGCACTGACCTCTCGGATTTTGATGAAATTTGGTATATACCGGGCTTTGCAAAAGTTCTATTACACTCTTTACATCCCCCAAAAAATGGACTGCTCATGATTTGGATAATTCTATTTCCACAAAAGGATCAAATAATATATTGGAAATTACGTGTTAACCTCTGAGTGATCCTAATGTCCACGACAAAAGCGATGGAAACGAAACGAGTAGAGATCGCTGCTTTCCTGCGCGCGGGCCACACGAAGTCCGAGATTGCCAAGCTCCTCAAAGTCAGCCGGATGACCATCCACAGAGTTGCGGACAGGCTCAAGAATGGGAGAGACCTTAAAGATCAACCTCGTTCAGGTAGACCTCAAGTCGTCAACCGTTTGGCTGTGAGAAAAGCCTTCGAACAAGACCCGACGCTCAAAATGACTGCGCTCGCAAACAAAAAGAAAATTTCGGTGTCCACAGTGTCCAGAGCGGTCAAAGAAGAAGGTGGAAAGAGCGTGAGGCCTCTGCTGACGGATCGGATACGGGAACAACGTCGGGAGCGCTGTCGCCGTCTTCTCAACAACTTGAAGAGTCATGGCGAGCGAATTGTCATTTTCTCTGACGAAAAGACCTTCACGGTCGATCCTGTCGTCAACAGGCAAAACGACTGCGTGGTAAGTTTCGGCCAGGACATCTCCAAGGTCCGCTACGTGTCTACAACCAAGCACCCGGCCTCTGTGATGATGCTCGGAATCGTGGCGTCGAATGACGAGAAAATGCCACCCGTGTGGTTCCCAAGTGGATGCCGGCTAACGGCGGCTGATTACAAGGACATCCTGGCCACAAAAGTCCTTCCCTGGGTGAAGAAATGCGGGCTACATCTTTCAACAGGACGGTGCCTCTGCCCACACGGCCAACACTGTGCAAAACTGATTGGGGTCCAACATGACCTTCTGGTCGAAGGTCTTTTGGCCTCCGCAGTCGCCAGACCTCAATCCACTTGACTACAGCGTGTGGGTGCATGTCGAGGGGAAGGCCTGCAAGGTCCGTCACAGCAACGAGCTGAAAACATCTGTCAATCGTGTGTAGACCAGAATGAAGCAGGACTACATTCGTAAAGTTTGCAAGGCTTTTCGGCCTCGTTTGGAGCGGGTTCTTGGTGCAGATGGTGGTTACATTGATTAAATGACTAATTAAAATGTTATTCTACATGATGGCACAATAAAAACATGTCTAACTGCATCGTGAACATCGTCGTGTCCATTTCTTTGAGGGTCGTCACGAGTGTAACAGAACTTTTGCAAAGCCCGGTACAATTGCCCTAGGGTTTAACTTATCGGATGAGGACACTACTTCATAGATAAGGCCCCCACTCAAATTTCGAACATTTTAAATGACCGTAACTTCCATAAAAATGAAAAAAATTAAGAATATTTGGCATTAAATATAGTGCAGGGTAGCACTAGTACTACATCAGATTTTTTTTCATCCTCTTGCTTCCCATTTTAGCAAGGCAATAAGTTTCTTCCCTTCAAGGTCTAGGTTTAACTTATCGGATGAGGACTGTACTTTAACTTCGGTTGTATTTTACTGAGGAAGATGTGATTGGTGACATATGAAAGCTCTTAAACTGTAGATTCTATATGAATTTTTTAAAATTATATTACGCATTCTCAAAATTTCTTATTTATGCAAATTTCTCAAAAATTCAGGGGTCCGCGTGTCTCTTCTTCCACCGGCATGGTGTCTATCAGCAGACATCGTTCCTGCTTCCCTCAGACGGCAGTCAACATTGGCGAATGTGGGTCTGCTAGGAAGAGGTCTGTTTGGGAATCGTTCTCCATACAACCGACGAGCTGCATCAGCTTTCCCACGAGCTTCCCCGTAACACAAATGCATATCAGCAAATTCCACAAAGGTATAATCACCTTCCATGAAGTTATTTCTTTGCAGATACGCTAAAGATTGTGCGATCGTGTATGATGGAGTAATTATAATAAGCAGATCATAGTGTACACTGAGATAATTTGTGGCGTTCTGAAATGGGACAGTCCAATAACAGTTCTCTACGTAATTGGGTACGAAAGTTCTCGCTGTTTTCTGCCTTACAGTAAAGTCCATTCCTGAACTCATACAGCACAAAATGTAGAACGCAAAAAAATCTTCACCCTTACGGAATGTTCTAAACTAACAACGGGAATTTCGTACCAACCTGATATGCAAGATTATGTGATTGGTTGGTTTACTAGAAATTATGGCGTCGACTACTAAGGTCATTTTGCACCTTTTACATAAGTTATATCTGTACGCAGCCCAGAACAAACTCAAACATCCATGCCCACGGCGGGATTTGAACCCGCGACCAGGCGGATTTGAGAACTAGAAAGCCTACGCCCTAGCCCTCTCGGCCACCTGGCCGGCTTATGTGATTGGAGAATGTGCTGTGCATCCGGACGGTACCATTTGAAAATAGCCTGCGAGCTGACAGTCTGCATAAGGCCTACAAGATGCAATGACCGGGGACATCGTAGAACGTACCTAGTTCAATGCTCGACAAACAAGAACATCAAACAAGCTGTGGCTCCGTTGCTTTTCGTTTGGGACTATCGGTTTATTAATAAAATATGTTCACCACATCATCCTCTACATATCCTTAAATTTGTGAAACGTCGTCCATTTACACCCTGTATAAGATTTTCAGTTACTTTTCGGGATGAACGATATTTAATAATTAATTATGACCAGCCAGACATCTGGTTTCCCTTCTCTTTGTGAGAAACAGGGTTGATGTCCATTTCCAGTGATCTATAGGCATTCACCGAGTAGAAAGTAACTTTCCCGAATCCATTAGCATTCTTTGGGAGTTTATTACACACTTTGGGAACAGTGCAACCCTATACAAACGAACCGAGAAGGTTGAATAAATTAGGGAAAAGAAGAACTATCCTCTGGAATGTATGGGAGGAGACCCTATTGCTTCGATCTATTAACCCTGGATAACTAAACATTAATAAAGTTGCTTACCTACGAAACCTCGTAAAGAATACGACTTCTATATGAATGCAAATAACGTGTTTATTTAAACATAATTTTAAAAAGTTATGTAATATAAACAAAAATACATCTCTTTACTGTAACGAAAACAAGTGCAATAAATTTTATTATTGTAGGAGATTTAATAAAAAATAGTTTTTTTTACATTTATCAATATTGGACATAGTATTTAATAGAAATTTTTTCCTTGATGCTTTTTTATAAAATATTACTTTAGGAACTAAAATCTTAAACAAAAAATTAACTAAGAAACAATTATTGTAAATACATAGAATGAGTTTTAATTGCATTGAAATTTTACTCTTTGCAGTAAAGACATCTTTTAGATCTATACTCCTTGACATATGAATTTTTGCATTTTATGCAGACTGTGAATGATTGAAATTGATTGTTAGTAGCATTTTTATATACGGCATGGTTCGTTTATGTAAATATTTCCTCCAATATTGTATCATTGAAAAAAAATTTCAAAACATTCCAAGGACTTCAGCAGCCCTCTTCCTTCAGACCCAGGTCCTGATATTGCATGAATGATATTCCGTGCAGGCACGCTAAAAGATCTTTGGATGTTGTGAACTGTCGTATAAATAAAGTTATGTTTACCTCTTACACTTAAACATGAAGGTGTTATAATGAACGAGTTCGCACCACTATTTTCTGCCCCCTGAGGTAAACTAGAGCAGTTTTCACAATCTTCCATAGGTGAATGTACTTCATTAGGAATTGTAATGACATCTGACTCTAAGTCAGGTTCGTGATTTGCTTTTGTTTGCTCATCATCATTATCAGGTCTCTACATTATCATAATAATTATCATATTCAGAGTCACTTTCTTAGTTAGAATCCATAAGCCACCTTAGAAGCCTTGGTTTCTCGTTCTCCATCTGAAAGTATAGCGAATTATTCCATTATACCGCATTAAAAGACCAGAAAATAAATATAGATAAGAAGAAGAAAAAATTAAAAACTTACATTAACGCTTATCTTCGTAAATTTTACGAGTCCCAATGTTATACTGCAAAAACTAAAAGGCAACAAAGCACAAAATGCCACACGTGAATTCAAACCATCAAGTGCGGAGAGGGCACAAAAGCATGAGGGGAAGAAAGTTTAACTTTATGAAATGATGTCAAATATTCAAACTTGCGTCGTAATTTTTACGAGGTTTAGTTATCTAGGTTTAAGCCAGTGACCCAAGGGGCCTCGGGGACTCGAAGACAGAGACAGGCAGGCGGAAAGGAAGGAGGGAAGGCGACCAAAGGAACTGAGATTGACCCCTCAGGTTCCATTTGCGGAGCAGGTATGCTTTATCCCCATTGGCGAAAAATGCGTATTCTTTTGATATGTTTCAAACGGATAGATAGATGGAATTAATAGAGTTCTATTGGCTTATTTTCTTTATTGGCTATAGTTTATGTGTTCTTTGTTAGTGTCCAAATACTGGTATTATGTATTCTTTAATTATTCAATTCTTTCTTAGAATAAATTGATTTGTTAGTGTTTGAATGAGTCGTTTATTCCTCAGTGCGCCTGCAAAATGAGTTGGCCAGTTCTCAAGAAAAGGACAAGTCGCAAAGGCGGCTATCTGCTCGGTTAGACATTTCTCGTACGTTTATTCAAAGAATCTTGAAGGATATGAAACTGAGGCCATATCATCCTCGCGTAACAAATCACTTGCTCGAAGATGATCCCGACAGGCGATTGGAGTTTGCCGAAACTTGGCTTGCAATGCTGGAGTAGGATCCTGAGTTAGCACGCCATGTGGAATGGAGCGATGAGGCAAAATTTCACGTCTCAGGATATGTGAACCGCCATAACTGCGTGTATTGGCGTGCAACCAATCCACACATTGAACTGGAGGTAGACAACCAGAGCCCTGGTGTCATGGTGTGGTCCGGCGTAAGTTACGATGGACTGCTCGGCCCGTTTTTCTTTGAGGACACAGTCACAGGAGACAGCTACTGTAACCTTCTGGTGAACACGTGTATCCCCTATTGACGCACCGCGATGATTTTGACAACATGTGGTGGCAGCAGGATGGGGCCCCACCGCATTATGCTCTCATTGTGCGGAGTTGGTTGGATCAAACGTTTCCAGGTCGGTGGATCGGCAGACGCGGTCCAGTTTAGTGCCCCACCCCCCCAGATCACCCGATTTGACCCCACTCGATTTTTGGTTATGGGGATATCTCAAGAACAAGGTCTACCGCCATAGGATCCATAACATTCCAGAGCTTCGGGAAGTAATAATGGAGGAATTTTGCAAAATTCCCCTAGACATGTGCAAGAAGGCCTGTGACAACGTGAAGTTGCGACTGGAAGCTTGTATCGCCATGGAGGGCCGCATGGTGGAACACTCCATGGAAAACAGAGTGTGACTCTCTTCTTCGATCCTTTGACAATGTATTCCACCATAGTTACATGCAGGTATTAAAATACTTAAGGCATACGGCCTTGTTAAAAATTGTATATATTAATCTGGGCCACCCTGTTTATTCTGTACCAGGGCAACGCCGGGTCCTCTGCTAATCTATATATATAAAGAAGGATGTTTGTTTGGTTGTGGATTTGTTTGTTTGTCTGTTTTTTACACAAATCTACAGTTTTATTCCGATCTTGATAAAATTTCGCATACATGACCTTCAAAGCATGAAGAAGGTCACTGTCTACCTCAGATTTCGAAAAAATAATAATTATTGATAAAAAATCGATATTCATGGTTATGGCAGGGCATATTAATGAGAAATATCTCATGACCAACAATGCAAGTCAAAGTTTTTGCAACAATAAATATCAACACGCAATTCACAAACACTCTGCACGGACCAACAATATATATCTCATGACCAACAATGCAAATAAAAGTTTGTGCAACAATAGGTATCAACAATGTTGTCAACACGCAATCCACCAACACTGTGCAAGGATCAGCAATATACAGGTATTGGACATTGAAACTGAAACACCTTTGCAAATAGCACTGGTTACCCCCAGGGCTGAATAGAACCTTCTGCTAGGTAATTAATCGTATGCATATCAATGAATCACGTGTCAGAGGTCTTGGTAGTCACTCCAGTAGAAAAGTTCGATAGTAAGCTTCAAATTGTCTGTGCAGAGCGCTATAATGGGAGACATATCCGACTTTAAAAGAGGGCAGATTGTTGGGGCGCGTCTAGCAGGTGCATCTGTGTCCAAAACTGCCACACTTTGTGATGTCTCACGTGCTACAGTATCCAGGGTGATGTGTGCATATGAACAGGAAGGACGAACCACGTCCGGGAGGAGCAACTGCAGGGGAAAACGGATGTTGTCGGAAAGAGACGTCAGGACATTGACCAGGATTGTTGCACGAAAGCGGAAAACCACCGCAGCAGAAATCACCGCAGAAATGAATACACACCTCCAGGAACCTGTGTGCACGAAGATAATCCGTCGTTACCTGCATAAATCCAACATCCATGGCAGGGTTGCTATACCGAAGCCTTTCATCAGTAGTACAAATGCCTCCAAGCGAGTTCAGTGGTGCCGGACGCATAAAACCTGGACGTTAGATGACCTCAAACGCGTCATATTCTCGGATGAGTCCAGCTACACTGTCTTCCAAACAACAGGGAGGGTATTCATCTGGAGGAGCCCCTCTGATGCCTGCAACCCAAACTGCTTGGCACCGACAGTCAAACACGGAGGTGGATCAGTAATGGGTGGATCAGTAATGGGTGGATTAGTAATGGTCTGGGGTGCAAACTGTGCAGGACCTCTACCGATCCTTCCCAAGACGTGTTGCTGCTGTGCTGGCTGCCCACGGTGCCCCAACACCTTATTAATTAAAGATTTTGGATTTCTACCAGGTGTTTCAGTTTCAATGTCCAATACCTGTATGTCTCATGACCAACAATGCAAGGCAAAGTTTGTGCAATATACAGAGTGTTTCATAATTGATGTCCCGTCTTTAGGTCCAAATAACGGCTCAAGGGGAACAGGTGGAGGAAAAATGAATATTGATTTTTTGGTTTTGATGTCCACTAATTCCGAATAGAAGCATTTCGCGTCCCTGGGGTGAAAGGGTAAATTTTGAAAATTTTAATTTTGTAGGGATAGGGGTTAGACCTCATGTGTTATTTAGAAAGTTGTAGAGCATCATGTAAAATGGGAGTTTAGCAAAAAACCCGATGAGAAAATCTCATCCTCTGCCCTTTATCGAGTGGGTAAAGTGAAAGGTATGGCTAGCTAATGTAGACAAAAACAGAAAAACTCATAAAGGGGCACAGTTTTCAAATTTCTTCCTGGGAGGAAAAGCCTGGATCAGTTTATTAGCTTTTCAGGGTAACGACTCAATCATTCTCATTAATTTTCCAAAGGTAGGCCCTATTGTTTTCTAATAAGTATGGTTGTTGTCCACATCAGCTAGCCATACCTTTCACTTTACCCACTCGATAAAGAGGGCAGGGCATGAGATTTTTTCACAGGGGTTTTTTTCTAAACCCACATTTTACATGATACTCTATAACTTTCTAAATAACACATGAGGTCTAAACCCTTACTTACTAACTTTTCAAACCCGCTTATCCGTTAGGGTCGCGGGGGCAGCAGCCCTATGGAGGATCTCCAGCGAGCGCGATCTTCCGCCATCAGGCGCATGTCCTACGTGGTAATATCCAAGCGACTCGTGGTAATATTCTCCATGCAGTCTAGCCACCTCGTTCTAGGCCGACCCCTTGGTCTCTTACCCACCGGCTTGGAAAATAACAACTGCCTAGGAAGACTAGTTTGCGGCATCCGTTTCACGTGGCCATACCAGCGCAACTGAGATCTCTCTATGCGGAGAAGTAGCGGCTCAACATCTAAAGATTCCCTTATTGTGCTGCTGTACACTCTATCTAGTAGGGTAACACCTACCACACCTCTCAGAAATCTCATTTCGGCCGCTTGTACCCGCGTTCGCACTCTTTCGGTCATTACCCAAGCCTCATGGCCATATGTGAGAATGGGGACAAAGATAGATTTGAAGACGGAGAGCTTGGCTTTGTTACCCAGCTCGCGTTCGTTACCACGGATCGCCACAGTTCACGTCTAACACAGCTTGCTGCACCGATCCGAGCATCCAATTCTTTCTCCTGCTGTCTATCACTCGTGAATGTAATCCCGAGATACTTGAATTTCTCCACCTGTCTCAATGAGGCTCCCCTAACATGGAGAGCACACTGAGCAGGCTGTCTTGAAAGGACCAGAACCTCGGTTTTAGCCACACTGATCTTCATCCCTGCTTCTTCACATTTGGCTACAAACCGGTCTAGTGCATGGTGAAGACCCAAGGAGGACAAGGTCGTCAGCAAAGAGCAACCTCTCCACCAGGCAGTCGCCCACACAAACACGCTCATCGCCTCGGCTGCCCCTGTCTATCCAGTCCATAAAGATAATGAACAAGAGGGGCGACAGTACGCACCCTTGGTGGAGTCCAACACCCACGGTGAACGGTCTTGACTTAATGCCATTTATCCGGACACATATCTCAGAGCTTCGTACAGAGACACGATAGCAACCATTAATTGCCCATCTACTCCATACTCTTGCAACACTTGCCAGAGCTTCTCCCAAGGAACTCTGTCATGTAGAATTCAATGCATAGAATTCCTGTTATTCAGGCTTTTCTAAGAACGAGAACTCTTAATACTAAACAGTTTCTTGAAAATCTTTAAAAATGATCAGTAACTGCAGATAATGAGTTAGGAAACTATTGAGAAAGAGTGAAAGACGATAGAGGAAGCGCTCCTTTAGCTTCGGGCTGTATTGAGCAAATGGTAAGCAAGTAAATAGAAAAATCGGCGACTGCTAGACATTACAAAGTGATGAATGGCCAATTTTTGCTTCAAGACATCGAAAGAAGAAAGGAAATTGCAACAACATCAAGTGTACATCTAAAGTAAGATTACGTGAGTAAAAAATTATTTAGACTAGAAGGCATCCTTGGGGAGGTCCATCCATTGTGAGCCTTTAAAGAATTTTTTTTCAGTAAATCAAGTCCCGGTATATCACCTAGAATGGAATTTTTCAGCGAAGAGGTAAATTCCTGTGTTTCGGGTTTTTCTTAGAATGGATAGTCCCTTCGCTCCATATGGTAGTGATTTAGTTATTATGTAACCAATTTTGAGGTTTAATTTAGCTTTATGAGGTTGTTCTGTTTACCTACAGGCGTAGTCATCCCGGGCAACGCCGGGTCCTCTGCTAGTGAACTTATATAAAGCAAGACTGGAAAAATACTGAATTGAAGAATTACAAAATGAAAATTAAATTTAAAAATTATATAAAGCAAATACAAACACAAATACAAGAAAAGATTACAAAAGGTCTGACAGAGGATTGAGCATTGCGAACAGAACAAGAGAATAGATCAAGGTTGGACGTCTTGGTCATAGATTCCAGGGTGGCTGTTTTGGAGGTTTTACTGCAAACATGCATAACGGATATCACTTCGCTTTGTGGTAAGGGGGTGTCCGGTGCTTGTCAGGTGGATGGCATAATGTGAACAG
>JAHWFO010116802.1:15867-35667 GCA_023313115.1 Rhysida immarginata
TCCTGTCTTTCGGATTTTTCTTAGAATGGATAGTCCCTTCGCTCTATATTGTAGTGATTGAGTTATTACTTAACCAATTTGGAGGTTTAATTTAGCTTTTTGAGGTTGTTCTGTTTACCTACAAGCGTAATTATCCCGGGCAACGCCGGGTCCTCTGGTAGTCTATCTATATACATAGAGAAGGATGTTTGTTCGTTTGTGGGTTTGTTTGTTTGTTTTTTATACAAATCTACAGTTTTATTCCGATCTTGATAAAATTTCGCATACCTGAACTTCAAAGCATGTGGAAGGTCACTGTCTACCTCAGATTTCGGAAAAATAATAATTATCGATTAACAAATCGATATTCATAGTTATGGCAGGGCATATTAATGAGAAATATCTCATGACCAACAATGCAAGGCAAAGTTTACGCAACAATAAGTATAAACAACGGTATCAACACGCAATGCACCAACACTATGCAGGGATTAACAATATATATCTCATGACCAACAATGAAAGGCAAAGTTTGTGCAACAATAAATATCAACAATGGTGTCAACACGCAATTCACACTCTTCACGGACCAACAATATATATCTCATGACCAACAATGCAAGTCAAAGTTTGTGTATAGTTGTACCGCAAGATTTAGAGCCCTGAGTGGAATGATCGAATAACAGAAAAGGGGGAGTACGGCTCTTGCTCAAAACCATATTTGAAACTATGAATTATTTCATATTATTGAATTTTTGCTGACGCATTTTGTCTTCAGGGAATGATTAAATTTAATTGTCATTTTACAAGATTTTAATTTAATAATTTGTGTATTTATTTTATTTTATATATTCATCTAGTCTATTTAATTTATTAATTATTAGCTTTATTTATTTCATTTTTTATATTTGTTTATCATTATATTAATGTATTCTTATTTTATTATTTTAATAAAATTTTTGTTATTTTATATATTTAATTTTTTTTTATTTATCCAGTTCCTTCAAACATTTTTTTCATTTTATTTACACATTAATCTTTTTAGCTTTTTCATTGAAATACCAAACTGCATAATGCATTTATAAACATTACAGCAATGCTGCTCTTGAGTCTCATTGTATGCTTATATAGAGTATACTTCAAGTTTGGATGTTTTTGATTCATCTTTGGATTTTATTGTGTTTAACCATTAATAAAAATAGACCTATTAAGTTAATCACACATATTCTGCATTCGCATTTGGTGGAATTTTTTCAACCACTAATCCCACAAGTCTCCTCTCATCCATGCTTTTTGATTTACCTCAGAGTAAATTAAGCTAACTGAATGCTATATTTTAGAGAAAATTTATGTATTGCTGCGAAAGCTGGAATGCTGTGTACTAAATTCCGAATGACAACCGACAATCGAACAGTGTGGTGTATCGGTATTGGAGTGGAATTTGAAGCATAGCTTCCATAATATCACCCTTCATAAACATATTCCAAAGGAAGCCTGATGTACCCACAACGGTTATCCACTTTATGAACAAATAAAATTACCTCCTCTTGGTGGAGGGAAATTTTACTGACGATTGTCTGAGTTAGTAGTATGCCACTAAATAAAGCAAAACACACGAAAAACCCAGTGATCTGACAATCGAACCGTGAAATGTACATTTGTTCAGGTGGGACAGAAACAGTACTCTCACGAGGCTCCCCCTTCCAGAATAAATTCCAAAAGAAATCAACTGAAGTAGGCAAGAAGCCTGACTAACCCAAGAGGTCTTCCACATTATGAAAAAATATGATTGAAGATTGTCAAAATATTAGGGGGAGGGAGGGTCACATCTTCCAATAATCCGGCCGGCCAGGTGGCCAAGAGGGCTAGGGCGTAGGCTTTCTAGTTCTCGAGTCCGCCTGGTCGTGGGTTCGAATCCCGCCGTGGGCATGGATGTTTGTGTTTGTCTCGGGCTGCGTACATATATAACTTGTGTGAAAGGCACAAAATGACCTAGTAGTCAACGCCAAAAAGTTCTAATAAACCAACCAACCAATAATCCGGGAAGGAAACGTTGCCAATGTCTTCAAAGTTGACGTCAAGAATATGCCTCGGCTTTCTATATTTCGTATGCCACTTCATTTTCATAAGTCTGACTTCATATAGATTTTATATTGTGGCTATTATAAGCGGAGTATGCATATTATATAGAATGTCTGCCAATCACCAAATACAGTAGAGAGAATGTGTCTGCTAATGACAGACAGTGCATTTTAAGTTATTTTATCCAGTTAACAGGAGTTTACATAAATTTTAGTATTGAAATTAATCCACTTATCCAGTATCCACTTAAGCGGATTTAAAATGTATTGAAATAAACTAAAAGAAAAACGGGACCGTACACTTTGTATCCACTTAAGCAGATTTTCCGCTTGTCAGGTATACACTTAGCGAGGTTTTTACTGTTTCTTCAATATTATTCTCTATTAATCCCTCTTTTCCCCAATATTCAATTTCAATTTTTTATGGTGATTTCCATCTTTCTTCTCCTATCGTTATAAATCCTGTTTCAAGAGGTTTAATATCGAAGCTTGACTAACACTGGACATTTTTTTTTTCTTTTATAAAATCTTTCACTTGTCTTTCCAAATTAATCCTATAGGATTTAAAACCGGATGATATGGAGGTAGCCAAAGAATGTTAAGACTATTTTCAGACAGTAAAATATCCACCATATACTGTTTGCTGGGTTTATTACCTTTAACTAATAATAATAATAATTGTGCTTTTAAGAGGTTATCAGTTGTTAGCGCTTAACCAGTTAATAATATCTGCTTTTTTGGTCAAAGAAGTTGGAGGTTTATTAATGTGAATGCTGTGATAAGCAGCATTATCTAAAACAACGGTGGAATTTGATATCAAATTATTTGATAGCCATTTTTGAAAATTCTCAGATTTTACATCTTCATGCTAATACACAGTAAGGCTACGTGGCCATGCAGATACGAATTTAGAGCGGGGGAGCGATTTCTGACGTCATCACGCTCGCGTAGATGCGATCGTGCAGACGCGAGACACTCGAAACATCGCACGCGAGAGCGAAAATACGTTTCTCGCTCGTATCTGACACTGCTTGATTTTCTCGCTGTCTGTCAAATCTCGCTCAACGCTGCAAATGCGCAGTAGTCCAATTTTTTTGCAAGATGTCTACTTCCACGTGAAATGGCAACCATGTTTGTGAGAAAAATTCGCTTCTGTATAATCACATAGCTTGCGAATGTGATGACGTCAGAAATCGCTCGCTCGCACTAAATTCATTTAAAGTAAAGTTCATTATGATGTATTTTAATATAGTGATGATGTTGTTATGAGAAGTGGTATGATGGAATAACTAATAATTGAATTACTTAGCGATTAAAGAATTGAATAAATTATGTGTTTGCAATGAGCTTTCATGAAGTGGGGATGTCAGAGGAAATCGAATTAATGATTATTGTGAATTTTGGCGAGTTAAAATAATATTGGTCTGTGACATGAATAGTAATGTAAAGCATATCAATGAATAATGAGTACAGTCTTTTATGGGTTTAAGAGAGATAGAGGTTTTATTAGGTAAATATGCAATTTTAGGATTATTACTTTCGATTTCAAGTTTTTTTTTGTGGATGAAAGTGAGGCCGGATGCTGTGAGGCGATAAAAATCGAGACGTGTTGGAGGGGGTGGGTAGAAGAATATTACCGAGTCCCTGTGATGCCGGTGGGACACGATGCTCCCACTGGATAGCAGGACTCGTTAAATATTGGAAATATGTTTGGGAAGGGGAATCTCTTGGGACTGACTCTTTGGTGTATGAAAAACTCTCATACTACTAAAAGTCGAAACATCATAGAGCGAAACCTTCTCCTTTCATGTTTATCAAAAAGGGGTTGTCCCACCAACACTGATTACAAGATATAGCTGTGTGAAGGGCGGTGCCCTGTGAACTCTTTCAGGCCGAATTATACTTATTATTAACTGTGTAATGAAAAGTGAAATGAATCCCAATTGAGAGGTGGATATATGCAAAACCCCATTTTTATGAATAAAGCGTCGGTGAGATGATTGATCAGTGAAATAACATAGATGTCCTACGACATGGAAATTAATGGCAATATTTTTAGGTGAGACAAACAAGATCAACCAGAGAGGAGATTTCTTTAGTGATCTGCATTGAATAGAGAAGGCACCAGAGAATATACAAGCCACGCATTGAGTTTTGGAGATTGTGCAGGTATCTGTTGATCTTACCTAGACTGTTTGAGGAGTAACAGACTCATGAGGTAATAGATCCACATTCTTGTATTAACGCAAAGCGAATAGTCTTCAAGGCAAAATAGTGTGTGCTTTACAAAGAGTAAAATATTTGTGATCTATGTAGTGGGTGTGTGCCCCTGGATTTAGTGTAATGATACAAGAACTTCTGCTTAGTGAACACAAACTGTAAGTGGATATATTTGTTAGAACCTGTATATTTTTTTTTGAATAGAGATAAGTGAAAATAAACAATAAGATTGGGTGAGATCCCTTTTATATAGATTTGTCACAGAAGCCAGGGTTAATTATAGATTAAGATAAGAGCATTAATTGCAGGCAGTTTAGTATTGAGTAAGTTTCTAGTTTTTAAGATTAAATTTAGTAAGCAGCTGCATTTAGATTCATTTAATCCATTTTAATACAGATAGAGTTTTAAGATTTAAATGTAGTAGTTAAGTTTATTTGCATTTACCCACTCCTTTCAAATTGATTTTATTTTCTTGAATGAAGATTATTTTATTTGATTTCAACACTTTGCCATATTATTTCAAATGAAGTAATTCACTCTCGAGTTTACCTTTATAATTTTATTTAAATCAAAGAACCCGACACTCTAACCATTGATTATTTTGAAGGATTCCTGTACTGTTTTATGAGACTGAGCTAGTTTATATTGTGGAGGGGAGGTCACAATGGCTTCCTAACGTGGGACATTGCGGCCTACTTAATATTGTCAATGGTTCGGGGTGTTTCAATAAAACCAGACTCAAGAGCAGCATTGCTGTAATGTTTATAAATGCATTTCAATGAAAAAGCTATAAAAATTAATGTGTAAATAAAATGAAAAAAATAAATTTTATAAATAAAATATTATAACTAAAATTTTATAAAAATAATAAAATAAAAATACCGAATACATTAATTAAATGATAAACAAACACAAAAAATAAAATGAATAAAGCTAATATTTAATTAATTAAATAAACTAGACTAAATGAATAAATAAAATAAAATAAATACACAAATTAATAAAATAAAATCTTGTAAAATAACAATTAATTATATTCATTCCTCTGAAGACAAAATGCGTCAGGGAAAATTCAATTATGTGAAATAATTCACCGTTTCAACAATGGTCTTGAGCAAGAGCCGTACTCCCCTTTTTATGTTATTCGATCATTCCACTAAGGGCTCTAAATCTAGCGGTACAACTATAATATAGTTAAGTTTCAATTTGTAATAATGCATAGAATTCCTGTTACTCAGGGCTTTCTTATAAAAGAGAGTTCTTAGTATAGTTGTACCGCAAGATTTAGAGCCCTGAGTGGAATGTCTCAATTAACAGAAAAAGGGGACACGACTCTTGCTCAAGACCATTGTTGAAATGATGAATTATTTCATATTGTTGGATTTTCGCTTTTAAGTATTTAGACACTCTTTAAATCAATTAGTACGAAGTAATTTACTTTTTTTAAACGTAAACCCCTACTCCAGATAAGTAGCTATTTTCTTCCGATCTCGAAGCTATCCACTTATCGAGGTTCGACTGCATAATTATTCAAACAGGAATTTTTAAGGATTCTGATGACCACTCATGGGATATGAAGAGGATGAAGATCACACACTGAGTGCTGAAAATCCATTCAAATCCCATTCAAGAAAATTAAAAACTGTTTTATTAATTTTCGATTATGTTAATTGCATGTTACTTTAAAATTACGTTACATATGACGTTTCTAAAATCATGCTAAATTCATGTTATTTTTAAAAGAAGGATTCGTATATTATAATATCTTATACCGAAATTACGGTTTTATTTTTAAATTAATTTGTTAAGATAAAAATAAGATGAGTTCAAAAACTTATTTATAATTGTGTGATTAATTTAATAAGTCTATTTTTATTAATGGTTAGACACCAAAAAAAAACCAAAGATAAACCAAAAACATGCTTACTTACTTTTCAAACCCGCTTATCCGTTAGGGTCGCGGGGGCAGCAGCCCTATGGAGGATAACCAGCGATCGCGATCTTCCGCCATCAGGTGCATGTCCTCCCAGCTAATAACCAAGCGACTCGAACCCAGATTCTCCATGTAGTCTAGCCACCTGGTTCTAGGCCGACCCCTTGGTCTCTTACCCACCGGCTTGGAAAATAACAACTGCCTAGGAAGACTTGTGTGCGGCATCCGTATCATGTGGCCATACCAGCGCAACTGAGATTTCTCAATGCGGAGAAGTAGCAGCTCAACACCTAAAGACTCCCTTATTGTGCTGCTGTGCACTCTATCTCGTAGGGTAACACCCGCCACACCTCTAAGAAATCTCATTTCGGCCGCTTGTACCCGCGATCGCACTCTTTCGGTCATTACCCAAGCCTCATGACCATATGTGAGAATGGGGACAAAGATAGATTTGAAGACGGAGAGCTTGGCTTTGTTACCCAGCTCGCGTTTCGTTACCACGGATCGCCACAGTTCGCGTCTGACACAGCTTCCTGCACCGATCCGAGTATCCAAGTCTTTCTCCTGCCGTCCATCACTTGTGAATGCAATCCCGAGATACTTGAATTTCTCAATGAGGCTGCCCTAACATGGAGAGCACACTGAGCAGGCTGTCTTGAAAGGACCAGAACCTCAGTTTTAGCCACACTGATCTTCATCCCAGCTTCTTCACATTTGGCTGCAAACTGGTCTAGTGCATGCTGAAGGTTCGTGCGAGAAGACCCAAGGAGGACAACGTCGTAAGCAAAGAGCAACCTCTCCACCAGGCAGTCACCCACACAAACACGCTCATCGCCTCGGCTGCCCCTGTTTATCCAGTCTATAAAGATAATGAACAAGAGGGGCGACAGAACGCACCCTTGGCGGAGTCCAACACCCACGGTGAACGGTCTTGACTTAATGCCGTTTATCCGGACACACATCTCAGAGCTTTCGTACAGAGACATGATAGCAACCAGTAATTGCCCATCCACTCCATACTCTTGCATCACTTGCCAGAGCTTCTCCAGAGGAACTCTGTCATATGCTTTTTCGAGGTCTACAAAGCAAGTGTAGACCTCTTTTGCACACTCCAAAGATTTCTCAAAGATTTGCCTTAGAGCAAAGATGTGATCCGTCGTGCTTCGGCCAGGTCGGAAACCACACTGCTCCCCGGACAGTTTGGAGTCAACTATTTCCCGACTTTTCTTCTCCAGATACTTAGCGTACACTTTCCCAGGAATGCTGAGCAAAGAGATGCCTCGACAGTTGTTGCAATCTCTCTGATCTCCCTTTTTGAAGATAGGGATCACAATTTCTCTCTGCCATTGCTTAGGGGCCTGTCCAGATATCCAAGCAACCTGACACACTCGAGTCAGCCACAGGATACCATCCTGATTTAAGACCTTTAACATCTCGGACCGGATTTCATCATAACCTGCAGCTTTGCCAGTCTTCAGGGACTTAATTGTCCATCTGACTTCTGCTTCAGTGATACTACCGTGACTATTCTCCGGACCAAGGTGCACCTCATGTGCCTCAGTTGTTGCTGTAACTGGATTAAGAAGAGATGCAAAGTATTCCTTCCACCTATGCAACACGCTCTCCTCCGTTTTCAGAAGCCTCCCATCTGAACTCTTAATAGTTTGTGATGAAAGAGACTTTTTTCCACGAGGCGGCACACGGTCTGCCTTGTTTGCCGAAACCATAGTCTGCCTCCAATTTCTCCCCGAACTTCTCCCAGGCCTTAGCATTAGCTGTTGATACTGTCTTTGCTGCTGCTTTTCGCGCCTCTGTGTACCGCGCTCGACTCGAAGTTGACTTATTTGCAAGCCAGAGCAAATAGGCTTCCTTCATTGCCTTGACAGCGTCTTGGACTTCACCGTTCCACCATGCAGCCTTTTCTCACTGCCCTGCGTCACACTCAGCCGCTTACGACCACAGCACAGTGCAGCCGAACTAATCACAGCAGTTTTAAACAACTGCCACTCCTCTTCAACAGTACCATGATCACTGGGTAGTTCTTTGAAACTTGAAGATATGATATCTGCAAAGATCTTCCTCACAGATCTATCCTCCAATGGCTCCCATTTGATGCGCCCGAAGTTTGTCTGAACCTGGTATTTCGCATGGTTGGCATGGTGATCAGTTGATAGTTCTGCCCCTCTTCTCACACGAGTATCCAACATTGAGCGGAATAAGTCGGCTGAAACGATTACAAAATCAATCAGTGACTTCTGGTCCATTGCATCCCTGTACCAGGTATACTTATGGACATCTCTGTGCTGGAAGAAGGAGTTTGTGATGGAAAGTCCATTGTTGCAAATGAAATCCAACAAGCACCTCGCATTCGCATTTAAAATGGAGTCAGCATTCCTCCCAATCACGCCTTTCAACGTTTGGCATGGACCTTTCTTCTGACCACAAGCATGTGGCGTTGAACTTTGACAATGTCGACATAAATTTCCGAGAGGAACTAATACATGATCAAGACTGGAAGCTCTACAAAGATATTCTTAAGGAATATGGCTGCCATCCCGACGTTGATTACTGTACAGAGGACATCAATCAACGTGTTGAAAACTTCACCAGATGTATTAACAGTGCCATAGAAGCTAGTAAGTATCATCAGAGAATAAACCTCCTCATCGAATCCAACTCACTCCTGGAATCCAACGCCTAATTTCTGAAAGAAACAGGACTCGTAGACTATTCACGCTATCGTGAACCCTGGCTCAAAACCAAGTATAACAGGCCAGTGCGAAGAGTCCAAGAGGATATAAAAGAGCTTCGCGACGCTAGATGGAATGAAAAACTCAAAAGCTTGTCGGCTCGCGACAATTCCATTTGGAATATGGTCCGAGTTTTACAGAAGAGGAAGAATGATACGATTCCGTCACTACGTACTCCACAAGGTGACTATTTCCAAACAAATGGCCCAAGTCATTGCAGATTCACTGGAAATGCAGTTTGTTTCTCCTACCAACGATAAGCCAGAGAGCGTGTGGAAGAAGGTATTGTCAACTTTGATGAAGTCCCGCAGCATTTAACGAAGTACAAGATTGAGGCTGGAGAGATCGCCAACATCATAAGTAAACTGATAAAGAAGAAGGCTCCAGGAAAAGACAAGGTGAGTAATAACGCCCTTATGAATCTCCCAAAGAACTTTATTGACTTTCTCACCAATATCATTAGCGACTGCTGGAAATTTTCTTATTTCCCTGTGGCTTGGAAGAAATCTATTGTGTTGAGTATCCCCAAGCAGGGGCAAAATCCTGCAATTCCGGCGAGTTACCGACCTATTAGCCTGCTACCCACAATGTCCAAGGTGTTGGAGAGAACGATCCTCGTCAGATTCCAAGATCACTGTCTAGCAAATGACCTTTTTCGGGAAGAGCAGTTTGGCTTTCGTGCTGCCCACTCTTGTCCGATGCAGATATGGAGGCTCGTTGAACATCTGAGCACCCCCCTGAACCTATCCAGGTACTGTGGGGTGGTATTTCTCGATGTCAGTAAAGCTTTTGACCAAGTGTGGCATGAGGGCCTTGTCTACAAAATGATCAGAGACGGGTTCCCTGCCGATTTGATTTTGATGGTGAAATCCTTTCTTGACGGCAGATCCTATCAAGCCAAAGTTGGAGAAGATCTTTCCACACCTTGTGTTGTAAAGGCCGGTGTCCCTCAGGGTTCTGTCCTCGGGCTATTTAATTACTTTGTACATGATTTCCCGAAACCCAATAATTGTAATCTGTATTTTTATGCGGATGACACTGCCATTATGACATGGGCACACCAGCCGGCTCACGTTATCACTCGGCTGCAGTGTGCCCTGAAGCAGTTCGAAGACTGGTTTAACTGCTGGAAGTTGAACCTTAACGTCGGAAAGTGTAAGGCTTTGTACCTCAATAGGAAGCTGAAGCATCCCCCAGATTCTCTTGTTCTGTTCAATAAGAAACTGGACTGGGTGGACAACTACAAGTATCTGGGAGTTATCATTGACTCAAGACTCTCATGGAACCAGCATATGTCCTATGCTCTGAATAAAGCGAAGAGGGCTAAGTACAGTATCATAGCTCTCATGGGTCGCAACAGCGCCCTCAGCATTGACAACAAGCTACTTCTGTACAAATCGATTATCCGGACCAAACTCCTCTATGGCATGCCTGCGTAGGCTTCTTGACTACGTCAGTGTATTTCATTTGGAGTTTATTCTGGTTTGATGAGCTTGTGAAAGCGCTGCTTTCATCCCATCCTAACAAATGTACACTTCACTGTTCGATTGTCGATTGTTGATTTGCCCTTTATCTGAGGATTATCGCGCAACTTGAAAGGAGAGTCGCAACAAATATTTCTATTGCTGAAGATTTCCATATATCTTCAATTGGTAGCTATGTACAGGAGTCGCTGAAGAAGTTGCTTCTGAAGATCAAGTACCATCCAAATCCTCTGGTTGCAGATATTCTGGAACACCCACTCACGTTTTGAAGTTTCCTCAGGCATCGCAGGCCTCGACACGTTTTGGGCATCAATTTCCACGACATATAAAAGGCCATCTTTCCCGATCACTGGATCTCATAGCTCCTCGTGCCCCTCGTCAATCAACAATCAACTCTATCATCCTTATAGCAAAGGACCTCATCTTATCCTCTGGATGACTTAACTAGGTTTCATCTGGCTTCTTGCCTAATTCTGTGTAATTCCCCTAGTTACTTCCTGGTTGAGTATGGCAGTGAAAGCGTTGCTTTCGGACCACTCATCTCGTTTTCCCTGCACTGTTCGATTGTCGATTGCCCTTTATCTGAACAGATTTGTCTGTTCTGATCAAAATCCTTGTGTACGCTGAAGAAGGCAGCGTGGCTGCCGAAATGCGCATACGTCCTATTAAAAGTTTTATGTGGATCAGTGGTTTCCTGTTATCTTTATTAGCCTCTGCCTACTCCCGAACGCGGGTGACTTTAACTTGCGCCACACGCGATGCAGTATGAATTATCTAAATCGTCGACATCATGAGATATATGTTTGTTTGGATACTCTTCGTCTCACTTCTCAACCATGACCTTTCTGGTAAGGGTGACCCTAAAGTAGCAGTACTGCAACCAGTATAGCTGACAGAATCTCTGAAGCACCCAAACCCCTGACCGACGATAAGGGGGCATCCACTCAGGGGACCAAAAACATTTAAATCCAATATTGAAATATATTCTTTATAAGCATAGAACGAGTCTCAAGAGCAGCACTGTGATAATGTTTGTGTTAAACAATTTGGCATTTTCACGAAAAAGCTATAAAAATTAATATGCAAATAAAATGAAAAAATTATGATGGACGCAGATAAATAAAAATAAATTAAATAAATAAAATAATATAACTAATATAAGAATACATTAATTATATGATAAATAAATACAAAAAAATAAAATAATATAAATACATAAATTAATAAAATAAATCCTTGTAAAAAACAATTAAATTTATTCATTGCTCTTAAGACAAATGCGTCACCGAAAGTCCAACAATATGAAATAATTCATCGTTTCAACAATGGTCTTGAGAAAGAGCCGTACTCCCCTTTTTCTGTTATTCGAGCACTCCACTCAGGGCTCTAAATCTTGCGGTACAACTATACTTAACAATTTCTTGAAAATCTTTAAAAAAGATCAGTAACTGGAGATAATGGAGAGTTAGCAGATTATTGAGTAAGAGTAGAAAGACGAGAGAGGAAGCACTCCTTTAGCTCCGTGCTTTATTGAGCAAATAGTAAGCAAGTAAATAGAAGAATCGGCCAATTGCTTAGCGCGTTGGCGGTCCGAGCCAAAGGTTCCTGGTTCGATTCCGGGCTGCGGAATTTTCTTTCCTATTTTTCATCATTATTTCGAACAGCTGAGGTAGGCGTACCATTAAAATCCTCACTGAACACCTAATGATTTATTCTTTAAGAATTTACGCCTTTGGAAAGATAGTCCCAGCCGGCGAACTAAGTAACTGCTCTAACCAACCCCTAAGGTCATGCAAATAGCGAAATGCTTTCATGGCTGCAGTGGCGCAATTGGTTAGCGCGTTGGCGGTCCGAGCCAAAGGTTCCTGGTTCTATTCCGGGCTGCGAAATTTTCTTTCCTATTTTTCATCATATAACTTCTGGTATTAAAAGAAACATTTCTATGTATTTATTATAATATTTTGAAAAATATTAATGAAAATATAAAAATGTATGAAAAAATCGACACTGTGATTCAATGGTTGTGCTATTTCAAAATTTTTTTTAATATTCATGTGTATACAATTAACATAAAATACAATAATTATAACTTAAATATATAGAATAAAAAGGCCCAACTATCTATCAGTCCACTTTGTGTGAAAATATCTAAAGCAATTGTGCTCCTGTACTAAACACAGAGCTACTTTACGTTTTTCACAGGCCAACTTTGTTTGTATAATACATTCCTTACAATGGGACCGTTGACTGAAGTTCAAATTTTGCCTCAATATGCAACAATCACAGCACTTATAAACAGAAGAAAAAGAAAAGGAAAAAAATCCGCAACATGGATTCTTACCAGGGATTCCGGGTTTGTAGCATGTCGCCTCTAATAATTTTATTAGTTGAAGCATAGCTATAGTATTTCTACCATCATTTTACACTGATTATTTTACAAATACACTAATTATTTTTAGTGTAATAATAAGGTTACTATGAAATATTATGTGGTATTATTGTGCCAAATATTCTAATGACATTATATAAATTTCCTGTGAAAGTTTTATTGTCCTAGCTGAATATTCAACAAATATTACACTACCAAAAGTGCACGAATAATCTGTGAAGGGGGGGAGGGTCTGGCTAATCTGGCTAAATTGCAGAGCTTGAAAATCCCTTGGTAGCGAAAGTAATTTGTGGTGTGTGTCGGCGCTTTGAATCCCTTGCTTATTTTCTCATTAATATGAGACAAGGGTAGTTCCTGCTATAAGCGTCTGTCTAGCACTCTTACAAAAACGGTAGTTAACTGTACGGGAATCGTTGGCGGGGTTTCCGTGGTTCTCCCCGAGTCGCTCATCGAAGTGATGACCCCTAAAAGGATCACGTGACGCTTTCCGGCGTTACGCCATAGACACTATGAAAATGATTGCCCGTGACAGACCCGGTTTGTAGATGCTTAAGCACACACTATTAACAAATTATTTACTTCAGACCGATGTGCCAGCTGAGCGTAGACTTGCTTAAGAAATATTGATCGTGTCCATTCTTTTTAAGTTGTTGTGAGGGACAGCATGTGTTCTGCACGCCAGATGGCGTCTAGGCAGCAATAGCGCAATGGCTAAGGGGCCCCTTTAGTGAATCGCGATTGCTGTAGGTTATTCAGCTGATCAGACCATAGCTTATGAGTGGTGCAAACTGTGGTACCTAACGTGTAATATTTGTTTCATGTTTATAATTTTTGATGTCGAGCTGATAAGATTCATGAATAAATAATTACTGTGCTCTAAATTTAGTCGATTAGCTTGAGTCATTATTTTCCACTCCTCTAAATCAGTTCCGAACTCAGTTGACATGCGCCCCACCGAGACTATAGTCAAGGTGGGTATAGGATCGTGCATACTAATGAAGTGGGGGCGTGTCACATAAATGGCGCCCGAACAGGGACTGATAATCCGACTATTCCGGATTAACGAGGGTGGAAAATAATTTGAGGGAAACAAAAAAAGAAAAAAAAATTTTTTTGTTTGGGGATAAAAATTAAGTTTTGTTGTAGTGATAGGAGACATACTAGGGGTGTGATAGGTAAATGGATAAGGTAATCATGTCTGATGATGAGAGTGACAGGGCTGCAGAAAGGGGGTTTAAGGATGTATGGAGAGTAGACTGATGATGCATGGGCATTAAACTGAGGATGCATGGGGAAGTGTGGCAGAGTGGGGTGTTGGAAGCGGTAGTCCCAATTGAGGGGCTGAATATAGGGGATGTTGATACAGGGCAGAGATGCTCTTTAATGGGTCTAATCCACGATTTTGCGGATTGTTTCAGTAACGAGGTGATGGCAATTAGGGGGGTATCCGACTATCAAGCTGAATATTATATTGATAAGACCTACCCAATTTTTATTCGTCAGTATCGAATTCCGCATATCTATAAGGAGGCCTACCAGCAGAAAATCTGGAACTGGAGCGGGCTGGTGTCATTGAAGCCAGTTTCAGCCCGTGGAATTCCCCGGTGCACGTCGTGCCAAAGAAGAACGATGACGTTCGTATCACCCTGGATCTTCGGCAGGTGATCGCGTGTACAAGCTCGGTGGACTTTCCCGCCCCAATAGTGCGGGACATCCTGGAGGAACTGAGTGGGCATAGATTCTTCTCAGTGCTCGACTTGAATAATGGGATACTTTCAAATCCCGCTAGTCGAGTCACTGAGGGAATGCTATGCCTTTCAGACTCCCTGGGGAAAATTTCAGTTGACGAGGCTGCCTCAGGGAGGCAGGAACTTCTCCCACCTCTTCCAGCAATACGTGGTTAATACTTTGCAGGAGAGGTTGGGGGAAGAAGTGCATCCCTTCCTGGATGATATCTTCATATCAACGAGGAACTTTGGCGAGCATTAAGCCTGCGAAGTGCCAGTTTTGTGCTCCTTGTGTCTGATATCTGGGTCACATGATATCTGCAGATGGTATAGGCCCTGACCCGGATAATGTGGCGGCGATCAGCAAGATCCGTGCTCCTAGAAATGTTAAGGAGGTCCGAGGATTAATAGGCTCGATAAACTTTTACCACCCGTTTATCGCAAATTTATCGCAAATACTCCTTCCAATCACCCGGTTGACCCAGAAAGGGGTAAAATTCGAATGGAGCAAAGAGTGTAAAATAGCACTAGAGCCCCTCAAAACCAAGCTGGCCGAAGCGCCTGTGATGACTGCCCCTAATTATAAGGAGAGATTCTTCTTAGCTACGGATGCATCCGCAAGTGCTGTTGTCGCAGTACTACAGCAGAAGATTGACGGGGTACTGAAGCCCATTGCGTTCTTTAGCCAGAAGCTGCAGGGTGGGCAGCTAAACTACGCGGTGATTGAGAAGGAGGCCCTCGCGATCGTATTGGCGATTAAGCATTTCCGTCATATTATCCTGGGTTTTCCGACAACTATACTTACTGACCACAAGCCGTTGGTGTTCATACAGAGGATGAGGGACTCCAACCAGAGGGTCCTTCGCTGGGCCCTACAGTTGGAGGAATTTCACCTCAAGTATGAACATCTGGCCGGGAAGCAGAATTGTGTAGCTGATATGCTATCGCGTCAATGTGCTAACACGGTAGTGGTGCACATGGGCCCAGATGTGAGGCAGGAAATGCTGCAACTGCAGCCTAAAGACTCCTGGTTGTCCGAAGGCTGGAAGAGACTACAGACTCAGGAGGAGGTGACTGGGCCTTGTGGCAAATTTGCATTGTTAGATGGCGTGATGGTCCGTTATGATCTCAAACACCCCAACGCCTGTCCAAAGGTTTGTGTGCCATCTGGGTTGAGGGGAAGGCTGCTGGCCCAGTTCCAAGATAGTGTGCTGGGGGGGCATCGTGGGGTAGAGACCACCTTACGAAAAATACGAAAGCGGTACTTCTGGCCGAAAATGCGTAGCGATGTGGCGCAGAAAATACGTGGGTGTACTATTTGCCAAAAAATTACAAGGAATATAACGAGAGCACCATGGCAGATCGGCATCGGAGCCAGATATCCATTTGAGAAATTGGTTATCGATATCGTCAGGCCAGTGCAAAAATCAAAGAACGGGAATAGATACATCTTAGTGATGACTGACGTACTCACGAGATATGTGGAAGCCCAAGCATTACCAGATCAGACTGCTATGATAGTCGCGAAAGCTGGGGCCAGGGTGATTGTCTGTCGTTACAGCATACCTAACCAAATTATCAGCGATCGAGGTGCGAATTTTACTTTGGAGGTATTTAGGGCATTATGTGTGGAGTTAGGACTGGTCCACAAATTAACCACTGCCTATCGTCCGACCTCCAATGGTCTCGCAGAAAGATGTAACAAATCATTATGCGAGACCATTGCGAGTTTGTGTATCAACCATCCAGACACTTGGGACGAGGTGTTAGAATACGTGCTGTGGGTCATGAGGACAAGTTATCATGAGACTTTGGGGGAAGTACTCGCATATTTATTATATGGTTTCGACCCGATTGCCCCACTTGGTTGGGATGAAAGTGAGGAAGGGGAAGGTTTAGGTATGAATGTGGAGGATTATAGATCTGAGGTGGTAAAAAGGCTATGGCAGGTCAGACAAGAGGTATGTAATCATGACCAACAATGTAGGGAACGGACATTAAGTAAAATAAACAATGGAAGGGCCACAAGGACGATTAAGATTGGGGAGGTGTCGTTATTACGGAAAGGGGGCAAAAAAAAAAATTGTCAGCAAAGTATATGGGACCATTCAGATTGGTGGACCAAATCACAGATGTAACCTACAGAATTGAAGATACTCGTCATCGGAAGAGCATGACAGTACACATTGATCGCCTAAAGCCTTATTACCCTCCTATTCAAAAGGGGTATAACAATAGCAGGCAGAGGCAGGAGTCGAGAAAAGGAGCCCTTAGTGACATAGTAGAGTCTGAAACCTCCGAATCAGAAGAGGAGACGGTAGCGAGAATGACTCGCAGACAATCCACGGAGCCGGATCAGGTCGGGGTGGTTAATTCGCAAGTAGATGAGTTGGAGGAGGCTCATGAAGAACAAGGGCTCGTGGGACCTACGGTGGATAGGGTTGAGGAGCCGCAACCTGTGCAGTATGGACGGTATAACTTGAGACAGCGGCTTCGGGTTGATTATTGTGAGCTGTATAGAGGAAGGCATACAGTTCCTAGATAAAGGAAGACAATAGGGCTTCTGTGAATTATGAATTATAATTGAAGTGTCAATATTAGTTTGTTTTAATGTGGATTTTGTTAAATACTTTTAGTTTGGGGTTGAGTTAATTGTTGGTGCTTTAAAAAAAAAATTATTAATAAAATTTTTTTTTTGTTTGTCAGTGGGCGTATGTGACAAGTCACGTGTTGTCTGTGTAATTTAATTATGGGGAATATAGGGAAATAAATCACTGAAATATTTTTAATCGGTAATAGATTTTTATTTTTTTAGAATTAAGCAATAATTTGTTTGATTAGCATAAATAATTAAATATCAGCTCGATATCGTGTTTATATTGTATATTTTGGTAGTAAATATAATTTTTAATGGAATATTATTTTCGTTGTATGTGGAAAATTGTTTGGTTTTTAATATATTAATTCCGATCTGGCTGTGTCAACAGCGAAACGCAACAGGAGGCCCTTTTGTTGATTCGTAGCATTGTTGGGAGCCAGAAATTCTAGGAAGATGAGTTCCTAGGCATCCCTCAATTGTTAACTACGTGTTGCTTGTTTAAAAACAGAAATTTCAAGTTATATTTTTTTTTTGGATAAAAAAAGTTCGTCAGGGACGGACGTGGAAAAGTATGTTGGAAAACGATGTTCTGTTGTTATGATGGCGCTGGAAAACGAGATTGATCGCATGAAGATGTTCGATGGGTGACGAGTTGTGAGTGGTTCAATGGAAAGTCAATAATGAGTACAAGTATGGATCTTAAACAAGTATTCCAAGTTGGTGAGAGTCCATAGTTGATGACTGCGGTGGTGAGTGAAATTTATCTTATTTTTTTTACTCTGACTGAGAGGACACAGAGGCCAGGGGTATATGTTCTATTAGTTACGTGTTGAGACTGACGAACTGCGTATATAGGGTGTTGCGCTGTTAGGTGACATCAGTGTGTTGTATCTGGTTTTCTTGGATAAGACACTGTTGTGTAAAGAGAAATAAAATAGAATATATATAGAAAATGTTAATTCTTGTTAATGTAACTATTGAGATAGCAATTTTATTTTTACCTGAGTTATAGCAGTAATATTAGTTGCAAGATATGTTGTCAAGCAGAGGACCATCGGGCTGGGTAGCGAAAGTAACTTGTGGTGTGTGTCAGCGCTTTGGATCCCTTGCTTATTTTCTCATTAATATGAGACAAGGGTAGTTCCTGCTATAAGCGTCCGTCTAGCACTCTTACAAAAACAGTAGCTAACTGCACGGGAATCGTTGGCGGGGTTTCCGTGGTTCTCCCCGAGTCGCTCATCGAAGTGACGACCCCTAAAAGGATCACGTGACGCTTTCCGGCGTTACACCATAGACACTATGAAAATGATTGCCCGTGACAGACCCGGTTTGTAGATGCTTAAGCACACACTATTAACAAATTATTTACTTCAGACCGATGTGCCAGCTGAGCGTAGACTTGCTTAAGAAATATTGATCGTGTCCGTTTTTTTTAAGTTGTTGTGAGGGACAGCATGTGTTCCGCACGCCAGATGGCGTCTAGGCAGCAATAGCGCAATGGCTAAGGGGCCCCTTTAGTGAATCGCGATTGCTGTAGGTTATTCAGCTGATCAGACCATAGCTTATAAGTGGTGCAAACTGTGGTACCTAACGTGTAATATTTGTTTCATGTTTATAATTTTTGATGTCGAGCTGAAAAGATTCATGAATAAATAATTACTGTGCTCTAAATTTGGTCGATTAATCTGTGTAGCCTGAGTCATTATTTTCCACTCCTCTAAATCAGTTCCGAACTCAGTTGACGCGCGCCCCACCGAGACTATAATCAAGGCGGGTATAGGATCGTGCATACTAATGAAGTGGGGGCGTGTCACACATGATATGGGTCAGCCTGTATAATCACGGAAGCCTCGGTCTAACTTGTTTCTCTCATAAATATTATTAATACTTTCACTGCTACAGTTTCGATTGCCCGATAGCATTACTTCCTTTAATGGGCTAGTCCCATTTCCTGAACGAATCTGCCGGGTAGATTCTTTTTGTTCAGGACGCAAAATGTTTGCATATGATATTTCATTATTATCAGATATTTCTCTGTTCAAGCCAATTGTGGTTTGCAATAGATTCAATATGTTATCGACTTTTATATTTTAATCTCGATTCTATGTATGAAGATTATTATTAAGTTGAATGAAATCGCGTACTGTCTCTATTATAATACCGATGTTAAATACGATTCTCTACAGCTGTTAATACTGGTGTTAAATTCGTGCGCTGAATATTTAACTGCTGATCTTGCTCATGAATAGATTTTTTGGAAGATTCCAAATAAGTGTGTTCAAGAGAAAATGAATTTTCACTTAGTTAGTTCATATTAATCTTGTTACCTGATACTCCCTCGCAGTTACAATTCGTACACACCCAATTTTGGGTGACTTGTTGAGCTTGATGCTACGGGAATTTTACACAGGAAGCATGAAATACCTCATTACTCAATCCGGTACATTTTAGCTTAGGCTGTTTACCATAAACGTTTTCCCTGAAAATTTGACATTTTTGCGATGTACCTTGCTTTCCTTTTTTCTTTGTCTTTGCCATAGATTAAGGAGCGATCAACCATGCGTCCGAACCGTATGCGAACCCTGGTGATGATAATAATAATAATAATAATAATAATAATAATAATAATAATAATAAT
>JAHWFO010116802.1:48686-89016 GCA_023313115.1 Rhysida immarginata
TTCTCCGACTTCAGTTGATGATGCTGAATTTTTAAAATATTATCAGACTTAATTCCAGAGACTAACCTGTTGTGCGTTTCTTCGTCTTCACATTTAACTTTGACGGTTTCAGCTCTGCCCGTATGAACGGTGAACTTTTCCACTGGAACATGCTTCTCGAGCTCAATTAAAATCGTCTTAAACGGGATGCCATGAGTCCGCACGATAATCGGCGGTACATACCTCTTCGTGATTCCATGGTCTTCATAAGCCGAGCGACCTTGTCCATTCTTCAGATTCCTCATTCTAGACGCGCTGACGACGCGCAGATTTACTCTGGAGACGGTCTTTAGGTTATCGATCCTCGTGCCTTATCTGAATTTTTTATTAGTGACACCAATCCCTGGACTTTCATTCACTTCTTCATCAGTTCCGTCAGAGTGACTTTTCTTACAGACACCGTTTGTCAAACAGTCACTATTTTCTATTATATCCATAGACTCCATAGAAGAGGAAATAGTTTTTAAGACATTACTTACCTTGCTGCTATCAACTGGATTATCTTCCGTGGAGTTTCTTGACTTCGAAGTCCCGGAGCATTTCCCAAAGGCTTCCTTAATTTCGCTTATCTTGTCAATAACATCTCTACGAGAGTCCTTAATTTCCTTATTGACACCTTCGAACTTCTCCTCAAAACTTTTGTGTAGGGATTCGACTTTTTCCTCCAGTGCACTATACTTAGCGTTTATTTCATCCTGGAGGGCTTCTAACATTTCGTTGAGCAGTAGGTCAAATGCAGCGAACCTAGCATCCAAGCAGGCATCCCAGTAGGCCTTTTCGCAGGACACAGTTTTACCATCCGCCACTAGCAAATGCTTTTTAGCCGACTTCAACTTGGTTAATTTGGACGAAGCCATCATATATAAATGTATAGAACCAGGGGGGGGGGAGTAACCTCGCAGCTAGGTGTGTGGTAAAGAAGCCGTCCTAAGAAGGACGCACCTAGCTCTAAGAAAAATGAACAAGTCAGAAGTCAGGTTTGCGAGAAAATTAATTCTACGCCAGGGACCCGCTCGTGAATGATTAGAATAATAATAGAAGATATGAGAAAATGTCCTTAGTTAGGTTTGCGAGGAAATTAATCCCAACGCCAGGGACCCAGAAGGATAATGAGCGTCTTGATGTACTGGTTTACGGGAATATTAATTCCAACGCCAGGGACCAGCACATAATACGTAACAGAAGGTGAATATCGCCCTGAAAAGGGCGCACCGTGAAATGAGAATAATGAAATGATACCTGAAAAGTGAGTAGAGTGATACCTTGAAGAGCTAGTCCGTTTTGATCTTCCTCAGCCTAGGTTCCGTCATCATCATCAGGACGCCCTGAAATTGGTAATCGACAATCGAACAGTGAAGTGTACATTTGTTAGGATGGGACGAAAGCAGCGCTTTCACAAAGCTCATCTAACCAGAATAAACTCCAATTGAAATACACTGAGGTAGTCAAGAAGCCTAACCAACCCAAGCGGTCTTCCATATTATACAAAAAAGAAAATAAGATTGACGATTGTCAGAAACAAAAAACAAACTAAGTAAAAAAAATACAAGGAGAAATAAGATTATCACATCTTCCTGTAGTCTGGGAAAGAGACGTTGCTAATGTCTTCAAAAGTGATGTCAAGAACGTGCCTCGGTTTACGATACTTCGTATGTCAGTTCATATTCATTGAGTTCTTCAGTATCCCTTTCATAAGCTTATTGTCGTGAGTCTTCATCTTCTGTATCATAATCAAAAGGAGACCCTGTATAAACTTTCCGATATGGGCCATGTTTAAATCCAAGTGGATGGATTGGTTTTTCACCGTCCTTCTGTCCAGCTGGGCAATGGTCCTCAGGGTAACATTCTGGAATGACTGTAGTTCACTCCATCTGGTTTTACAGATAGTCGCCCACGCAGGCATGCCATAGAGGAGTATGGTCCGGATAATCGATTTGTACAGAAGTAGCTTGTTGTCAATGCTGAGGGCGCTGTTGCGACCCATGAGAGCTATGATACTGTACTTAGCCCTCTTCGCTTTATTCAGAACATAGGACATATGCTGGTTTCATGAGAGTCTTGAGTCAATGATAATTCCCAGATACTTGTAGTTGTCCACCCAGTCTAGTTTCTTATTGAACAGAACAAGAGAATCTGGGGGATGCTTGAGCTTCCTATAGAGGTACAAAGCCTTGCACTTTCCGACGTTAAGGTTCAACTTCCAGCAGTTAAACCAATCTTCGAACTGCTTCAAGGCGCACTGCAGCCGAGTGATAACGTGAGCCGGCTGGTGTGCCCATGTCACAATGGCAGTGTCATCCGCATAAAAATACAGATTACAATTATCGGGTTTCGGGAAATCATGTACAAAGTAATTAAATAGCACAGGCCCGAGGACAGAACTCTGAGGGACACCGGCCTTCACAACACGGGTTGTGGAAAAATCTTCTCCAACTTTGGCTTGATAGAATCTGCCGTCAAGAAAGGATTTCATCATCAAAATCAAATCGGCAGGGAACCCATCTCTGATCATTTTGTAGACAAGGCCCTCATGCCAGACTTGGTCAAAAGCTTTACTGACATCGAGAAATACCAACCCACAGTACCTGGATAGGTACAGGGGGGTGCTCAGGTCTTCAACGAGCCTCCAAATCTGAATCGGACAAGAGTGGGCAGCATGAAAGCCAAACTGCTTTTCCCCAAAAAGGTCATTTGCTAGACAGTGATCTTGGAATCTGACGAGGATCGTTCTCTCCAACACCTTGGACATCGTGGGTAGCAGGCTAATAGGTCGGTAACTCGCCGGAATTGCAGGATTTTGCCCCTGCTTTGGGATACTCAACACCATAGATTTCTTCCAAGCCACAGGGAAATAAGAAAATTTCCAGCAGTCGCTAATGATATTGGTGAGAAAGTCAATGAAGTTCTTTAGGAGATTCATAAGGGCGTTGTTACTCACCTTGTCTTTTCGTGGAGCCTTCTTCTTTTTCAGTTTACTTATGATGTTGGCGATCTCTCCATCCTCGATGTTGTACTTCGTTAAATGCTGCGGGACTTCATCAAAGTTGACAATACCTTCTTCCACATGCTGTGACATGATTTGGCTCTCGGGCTTATCGTTGGTAGGAGTAACAAACTGCATTTTCAGTGAATCTGCAATGACTTGGGCCTTGTCCGGATTAGTTTGGACATAGTCACCTTGATGAGTACGCAGTGGAGGAAGCGTATCATTCTTCCTTTTCTGTAAATCTCTGAGCATACTCCAAATGGAATTGTCGCGAGCCAACAAGCTTTTGAGTTTTTCATTCCATCTAGCGTCGCGAAGCTCTTTTATATCCTTTTGGACTCTTCGCACTAGCCTGTTATACTTGGTTTTGTGCCGAGGTTCACGATAGCGTTGCCATAGTCTACGGGTCCTTTTTCTTTCAGAAATTAGGCATTGGATTCCAGGAGTGAGTTGCATTCGATGAGGAGGTTTATTCTCTGATGGATACTTACTAGCTTCTATGGCACTGTTAATACATCTGGTGATGTCTTCAACACGTTGATTGATGTCCTCTGTACAGTAAGCAACGTTGGGATGGCAGCCATATTCCTTAAGAATATCTTTGTAGAGCTTCCAGTCTTGATAATGTATCAGTTCCTCTCGGAAATTTATGTCGACATTGTCAAAGTTCAACGCCACAGGCTTGTGGTCAGAAAAAAGGTCATCAATCGTGAACACTTCAAGAGCGAGATGTCCAAAACGTCACTACTAGGGGAGTGGTCGCAGTAGTAGGTGTCCTCCACAGGTCCAGCAGCGATGATGTCATCTCTACCTTGTATATACCTATAGAGAATCATGCCGTTGTAATTCTGCGTTCTGGAGTTCCAGCTTGGGTGTTTGGCATTTAGGTCACCAGCTAAAACCTCTAGCTTATCCTTAATTATAGCATCAAAACTTCGAATCTGTAATCTTTACAGGCATCTTTATATATCTCGCCATATGTATATTTACCATCATTTTTTTTTGGCTTGCAATGCCACTTAACGCTTTGCCTGAGTCTGGCATTATGATAAAATTTAAAATAATAAGTAAAGAATAATCAGACTTCTAGCCCTGAAAAGTGCTTTTCCAGAATAAGATCTGTAGAAAAAGCAGCCTTAAAGAATAGGATATCAAAAACCGCTGACCTTAAGAGAATGCACCTTCAATTAACGTTCCATCTCCAATCTATACCACCCAAGAGTAGGATACCATCTATGAGTAGAACGTGATCGATATGGTGTGTTTTTGAGTGGTTCCGGAAATTGGATCGACAATCGACAATCGAACAGTGAAGTGTACATTTGTTAGGATGGGACGAAAGCAGCGCTTTCACAAAGCTCATCCAACCAGAATAAACACCAAATGAAATACACTGAGGTAGTCAAGAAGCCTAACCAACCCAAGCGGTCTTCCATATTATACAAAAAAGAAAATAAGAAATTGGTACGATCACCACGTTTATATATACCCCAGACATACAAGTAAAGCACCAATGGGAGGCCAGCACCAATTTTTGAAACCAGATTGGCTACTGTATCTATTACAATACGAACATAGGAGCAGAAACAATGATATGACGTCATCACCGATCTAATTTTCCACTGGTTCAATGCATTTTTATATCAATCTGCATTTGTAAATAATTTTACGGCGATTAAAAACACACTAAAATTTTAATTTATTGCTACTTTAAGAAAACTGTATATAAAATATTAATCACTGAAAAGTCACTTTTGAAAAAAAAAGTCACTAAAAAGTGACTTTTGGAAAAATAAGTCACTAAATCTAGTGACAAAGTCACTGACTTGGTAACACTGAATGTGAATCTCATACTGTCTGGCAATCGACAGTCAAGCAGTGGAGTGGAAGAAACAATGCGAGTGAGTTTTCTGAGCTCCCAAACTCACTCGTCACATGTATAGACCAGGGGAATTACACTGAGATAGGTGAGAAGCCTGAAAAAACCCCGAAGGTCCTGCTCAAGATGATTGAAGAATATTCCCCTCATTCTGGCGATAAAAAGGTTGATTGAAGATTGTCATAGAAAAGGGGGGGGAGGAGCCAGAGGCGCACTAGGCAATCCAAAAATCGGGGAAGATAACATTCCTGACATCGTCGAAGTTAACTTCCAGGACATGACTGGGCAAACGATCTTATAAGCGTTTCCTGTATTCAGAAGGGTTGTGAATTTCAGACACCAATTGATGCCTGTGATTAAGCATCTTCGGGAGCATAGTCGTTATCGTATCCTATAAAAACTTGCCAATATGCGTCATCCCTAGATCCTCATGGACGACATTATTGTTGGCTACTCTACGATCAAGTTTCACAATTGCTCTCAGAGTAATATTTTGGAATGTCTGCAGCTCCTTCCGTCTTGTTTTTCACACAGAAGCCCAAGCTGGCATACCAAGAAGCAAGATCGTGCAGATGATCATTTTGTAGATGAACAGCTTGTTATCAATGTCAAGAACACTGATAAGACCAAGCAAAGCGATCAGACTGAATTTGGCCCTCTTTGCCCTATTCAGCGCGTAGGAAACATGTTGATTCCAAGCGAGCCTAGAATCGATCACCACACAAAGATATTTATATTCCTTGACCCAGTCGAGCTTTTTTCCGTACAGGGTAAGGAAACCTGGAGGGTTCCTGCGCTTGTTAGTGAAGAACATAGCCTTGCACTTGCCAACATTTAACTTCAGCCGCCATCTGTTGAACCATTTTTCGTAGAGATGCAGCGCTTTTTGCATGCGAGAGATGACATGGCAGGATTACGAGCAAAGGTTAAGTTGGCCGCATCATCAGCGTAGAAGTACAGTTTACACTTGTCGGGTTCGGGAAAGTCGTGGATAAAAAAAATGACCAAGGCTGGTCCCAGAACTGACTCCTGTGGGACACCGGCTTTAACCACACATGATTGGGAAAGGGAGTCACCAATTTTAGCTTGAAAAGACCTGCCTTAGAGGAATGAGCGAACCAGCATGATAAGGTCATCTGGAAATCCAAATTTTATCATTTTATAAATGACACCATCATGCCAAACTTGATCGAAGGCCGTGCAAATGTCAAGGAAGATAATGCCACCGTATAGAAACTTGTTAAGAAAGTTTTTTCCGCCTGACGTGCTAGACATCGTTGTTCTTAAAGGGTTCTTCAAGCCTTATAATATATTTACAGTTGATGACTTATCCTCTGACCATCGACCAGTGATGCTTATCTTTGAGGGTTTGGACATCGAAATGAAGATTGGGCTTCGCTCCAAGCAGGACTGGAAACTCTTCAGAGATATTTGCATTTGGCAGGAGTGATCCGCGCGAAAACCAAACTGCTCATCTCGAATAAGATCATTGGCACAGTAGAATTCACTGAACCTTTTAAGGATTGTCCGCTCTAGAACCTTTGACATAGTTGGTAAAAGGCTGATGGGCCTGTAACTTGCTAGCTATGAAGGGTTAAGGCCTGGTTTAGGAATGCTTAGGATAATTTATTCCTTCCAGCCAGTAGAGAAATATCCGAGTTTCCAGCAGTAATTAATTACTCTAACGATGTCAAGAATCAGGTTGGAAGGTAGATTTTTAAGTGCATTATTTGTGATGGCATCCATTCCAGGGGCTTTCTTATTCTTGAGTTTCTTGATGATCTCGACAATTTCCATCGGGTAGATTGATCGCTCTATAGGAGCACGCCGACCCTCAAAAAATTGGAACACACATCACGAACCTCGCTGATTGCATGCTGTCCGTCAGAAGTATCTGGAATTGGGGTGATAAATTGTTTGCTAAGTGAGTCAGCAATTAATTGAGCTTTATCTTGGTCTGTAGTAGCAAGAGTAGTATCTGGAGAAAACAGGGGTGGGAATTTCGTTTTCTTACACTTAAGAGCTCTAATTAAAGTCCAGAGCGAGTTGTTATGAGTTGAGAGATTCTTCAAATTGCTAGTCCATTTTTGCACTCGTAGCTCTCTTACTTTTTCGTGGACCCTCCTAGAAAGCCTATTATACTTTCTATTAAAGATAGGATCATGTGTACGCTGCCAAAGTCTTCGGAAGGAATTCCTCTCAGCAATAATTTGCCTAATACTTGGAGGAAGATCGAGATAGTCAGGATATTTATGGTTTATAGGGCAAGCACTAGCAGACATTGCATTGTTGATATTATTGGTAATGTCTTTGACTCTATCATTGATTTCATTGGTACTGGAGGCACTAACTGTGTAACCGTTGCTAGTTTTAAGGAGGCCACGAAAGAGTTTCCAGTCCCGCTTTATAGGAAGCCGATTCAGGATGTCATAATGGTATCAATAAAACATATCCTACTGAAATGTGTTTAGAATAGGGTATACACGCGAGCTTACTTCTCATTACGCTTGCGTTCTCGTCACCACGGAGAAACAAACAAAAGGTCACTCACCACTCCAGTAGAATACAAACCGGGGCATCGATGGTTGGGATTATAATTTCACTAGAAGTTCATGTTAGAAAATTCAGAGGTGCCATGGGTCCAGATTTTATTCTCATGGACGATGATGCATGTCCCGACAGAGTTCTGATGGTGGTTGACTTTCTACAGAGTGAGGATATTCAACGCATCGAGCATGGATGAAAAAAAAGAGAATGGAAAACTACCTATCTTTATGCGGTCGACTTCGATTTTTTCGCGCCATCTGGTGACTTGCAAGTTTTCTAGCAGTCACACTCCCATAGAGATTGTGTAGGAATTAAGTTTTTAAGAAGAATTTTTTTAGTATTTGATTAACAAGAACTTTTTAATCCATTTTAGCTTGGAAGTAAGTTTAAATGTGTCAAATAAGGAAACAATTTTCATAATAAAATCAAAATTATTTATATCACAGAATTTACAAAAAATAAAAGTTGTCATTCTTGCCCTATTGCTAAGCAACAACAACAAAGCTAATTTATAAATGATAACATGTTTAATTTGAAATATTTTTAAAACGGAAAACATTTTAAGACATTTTGAGACATTTTAATTGTCTTATTTGGACAATTTACTTTTTTTTTAAATTTGGAGGTCAGTGTTTTCAAAAATGCTAGGATGTAGATGCTTAAGATGAATCAAGATTAGTCTGTTATTGCAGTGTTTGCAAAGTAGGTCTGATTACCTCATTAACATAATAAAATGAGTTGATTGATAACTGGGATTTGATTGAAAGATTAAAAAGTTATCAAGGCATGCAAATTTGTTTGATATCACAAATTTATTGATCACTATATACAGCATTCACCAAATGATGCCTTAGGCTTATGTTTACTTTTTTTCACTATTCATAAATTGTGAGCTTTAAAATACTTGGCATATATTACGTAGCCTTTACTGTTTAATTCCCCCTCACGACCTCCTAAATCCTCACTTCGAGAGTTTTGAATCAATTTAGAACATCTGATTTAATTATAAAGTAGGCATTGCAATACGATCAACGTTTGTGAGTTGTCAAATGAGCAGAATTATTTTTTTTTCGATTTTGAAACAAAACGAAAAACTTATGCCTGCCTAATTACTACAGTATTCACCTTTGTACATCTTTAGGGAATCGAAAAAACAATAGGTTTGAATTATTTTTCCGGGAATTTGAGCAATTAAATGCCGAGAAGTATTGCGTACCAGACGAGGGCATTATTTATATCTAGTTTCAACATGCACGCCGTCCGAGGGCGCCACTGAAATTTTCTTGACATGCGACGCATAGGAGTTTTCCATCTTGTTTTTTTTCATCCATGCATCGAGTGGCCAGCAATAGCTCCGGATAAGACACGATTGAGCATGCATAGGATACAACGTATATAATAACGTTTTATTCGTTCTTATTTAATCATTTAGAGTTGTTTGATATACTACATGCTACGTGTATATCTTTTCATTGAAATTTTAGAGGGAGTTGTAAGGGTACATTTAGAACACGTGGCTTTATATAGATTATGACAATCTTCAAAATCGTTCATTCGTGGAACCATATTTATCAACTGGTGAAAACAGTAATTAATAATGCACATCTACACTGAGTTGTGATGGTGTAGGTCTTTCTGCAAAGTGAGGATTTTGAAGGCATTGAGTGGCTATCAGTATCTCCGAATATGAACTTGATGGAGCATGCATGGGAGAAAACGTACATAAAAACGTTTTATGTATATTTATATTTTTATTTATTAACTGACTTCAAAAAAGAAGGTTATCATTTCGATGCGTATGTATGTAATATTGTGCAATTCCAACAATATTAATATATGTTACTCTATGTGGGCTTCTAAACAAGTATATCAAATTTCATAAGTGTGTGTATGTATGTATGTATTATAACGTGCAATTTCGGAAAAAATTTCCCGTTATATGGAAAAAAATTTTTTTTCCCATTTTACCTTTCTTCCCGTTTGAGGATGGTGTTCCGGGACCCTTTTGCTCTTTCACCTTTTTTTTTTTTCTTTTCGACCTAACTTCGAGTTAGAATACGAATTGATTTTTTCAACGTGCCTTTATGATTAAAAATCGCTTTGTTAAGTATTCGTTTTATCCGGCGCTTTAAGTCTATTGACATCTTAATAAAGCCTAATTTTTTCTTATTTACTCGTCGAAGCTCGTTTTGTTCTTTTGCCGTCAGGGAGCCAACCTACGCTGGCAATTCTCTAAGCCTCCGAGGAGGTTACGGTGGCCCCCTCCTCGTTAAAAATAATGACGTTCTCCGTAACGTTAGTTTTAAATAGGAATTATGGCTAACATGGTTTTCCACATTGATCTTTGTTTTTTCCTTTCAGGTCTTTCATTAGTCCTAACTCAACCTGGCCAGGTTACATTATTCTATAATATTTTATAGAAAAATAAAAGGAATTCCCATGCAATAAGCCCATAAATAAACAAAAAAGGAATTTAGTTCCTTGTATTCGGAACTATAGAATTAACTGAGGCGTTAAGAGTAACAATTCCCGTTGGCGCTCCGTGATAGGCTTATCATAGACTAAAGAGTTTTAGACCATTAACTTGGTAGATTTAATTTAAAATAAAAGAAAAAGTTAATATAATTTTTATAAATCTTAAATAACCAATTCAGGTTTTCTTAGTCTTTTTCATATAGTTATAGGGCAGATTTTAAATAATTTTTTTTTGGAGGGATTTTGAAATTTATCTTTTGTCTAATTCATTGTTTCAGTAATTAGCTACGATTTTTTTTTTAGCATCTGAAAAGTTTTTTTTTATTACCCTATTGTTACTTAACTTTTTACTACCTGTCCATATTGTTGTAATGTTATTTCCGGCTTATAGTTTTTCTTTTGGAGTGTCCGTGCCTTCGGTCATGCCCGCGTGTCATTTTGACTGTTAGCTTGCGCCAGCTTTTCGCTTTCACGTGCTTTAAAAATTTTTTTCTTGGGAAATGAATATGCTTGGTAGAGGCAGAATCAACTGGGCCTTCGTCGAGGCAGAATCAACTGGGCCTTCGTAGAGGATGAATCCACTTAGCCTCCGTTGAGGTTTCTTGAACTCTGGAGCTCCCTCCAACTGACGATGGTTCGAATACAATGCTGGTCCGACTCAGTCGCTTGCTACGTTCGCCTATATGGTTTAGGTTCTGACTTGTTTGTTGTCGCTGGGACTATCTACTGTATTCGGTGCTTCCTTCACCTTTTCCGTTTGGCCAGTTAATTGGAAGTTCATCGTTTTTACCGGCTTCCCCGACTCCAATCTTAATTGTGTTCATGGCTGTTTCCTTCCAACCATCTACAGCGACTAGCGTTTCTTCAGTCGACGTTTGTTTCCTCTAACGGATCTTCCAATCTTTCCTGGACGTCGGCGCCTAGTGTAAATAGAAGGCCTCGTATTAGAACATGTTCCGGAAGACTAGTTGGACATTTTTATTTGTTTACTTTTGTGTGGACTGCCTATTGAAGCTCCTCTTCATGCCTTTTTGTCACCATTATTTTTTTATTATGAAATGCCTATTTTTAAAATAACCAGTTGCTTTGTTTTCTTTTCTTTTTAGCGTTGCTCACCTCCTCGTTCTTTCACCTCTTCTCCCTCGGATGACTGCGTTCCTTCCTTCCTTGTTGTCTTTGTTCAATAATAGACCTTTTTCTCGTGTTGTGTGAGTATTCCTTTTTGTTTTCCCTCCTTTGTCGGTCTCTCGTTCATCGTCTTAATTGTCTTGTTGTGGTGAGTAGTCGTTAATTTTTTTTTTTTTTTTATTCTCAACCAATTTATTTTTTTTTTCCTCTTATGTAATTTGAATACATCCTGTTTTTTAGTTTCATTCAACTGCTTCCTAGAACCACCTTTTGGCTGGTCCTGGACTATCTCCCATTTCAAGCCCAGCTTGTGTGATTGAAACCAAGTTTCTACTTTTTAAATATTTTTCTATTTTATTTCCAAATGATATCTTGACTCTTTTCAGGATTCCATCCGAACCCTATAGCCGCTAGATCTCCTGAGTGACTTTCTCGGTTTTTTTGAATCAACCGGACTTCACCAGATCTGTTACAGTCTTCTCCTTTTTCTGGTTGTGCACCTTACTCTGATCATCGTTCAAGCTAACTTTATTTTCGGCTGTATCATTATTGTAATATTTTGTTTTCCTTTCCTCCTTGGTTAATCTTTATTGCAATAAAAGGAAAATTTGTTCATTTGGATTTAGGTTTTGACATTTATTTTTTTTCCTAAGGTTATTTATCATCAGAAAAATAAAAATAATAAAATAAAAATATTAATTATAATTGAATAAAATCAAAATAAAATAATATATAATCTAAACTATTAAAAGGAATGTGGGATTAAGAAGGGAATTTGAAACGTTTGTAACTAACGGTTAATTTTAATATTTCATCAAACTCACTACGTAAATTCTATAAAATCTAGTTTCACAACTTAAATTTTTCTTAACGTTCTCGATTTGCCTTTTCTGTCAAGTTTGGCTGAACGAGTCGGAAATAGCTTCTTTCCGGCACGTTACAGTATGTATGTATGCTTGTCCACGTACTTCTCAGAAACTAGAAATCGAATTGCAATAATTCTTTTTTATTGGATTAAGTATCATTCAACTTAGGGATAAGTCCAAGTTTCATCAAAATCGGTTCAGTAGTTTTCAAGATATGGACTGATATAGCTAGGCGATAGTGAAAGTTTCATTAAAGTCGTTTTTTTAATACTCTGTTTAATCTTGTTAGGCTCACGTTCTACAGTACAAAACAAAATGTCTGTACAGTAAATGAATGGTCGTGTCTCTGAATATGTGGTAAACCCGTGGAGAAATGTAACAAGGATGTCAGTGTTGTTAACATAGCTTCCCTCTAACCCGCGCTTGCAGTGAACTCGACTCTCTATGCGTTCTGTACGGAAGCACTGTGGACCAGTATCGATAATTTCCGTGACCCACTCGTCAGCCAACCTCACAGGGGCACCCACATTTGGACGCTATTTTCTCGTTAACAGTTGGGTTACAGACCCGTGTTGAGAGGACATTTATTACTTATTTGGCCATGGGGAATACGCATCTGAAGTTTGTGACAGGGTTTCAGACTCGCCCTGTATATTATCCAATCCGGATTTGCATCAAATGGTCCGGAAATGTCATTTCATTGACCGTCATTTTAGCCATGTTCCCGAATAGGTAAGACATGTGTGCCTATTATAATTTTGGATGCTCTATACAAACCTGAAGTCAAAATTAGAAAATTCAAAAAAAATTGGCAACAGAACGACTGACTTCCCAAATTCATCAATGATGTTTTTAAATCATTAATGAACGTCGCTCAAGTTCGTCGAATTCTAAAATTATGCCAAAACTTCTCAGACAGTATCGTTATTTTTTTACCGGAGAGAATCACATATCAAAATTTGTGTCCTCATTTCGTTACCAGCTTGTATGAATGCCAAGAGCTTTTTAGTATAGGAACAGTTAGAGAGGTGTCTACGGATTTTGATTGACAGAGAGATTCACTTTTTTTTTGGTGGATGATCAGCGTTTCTAAACGCCTGATTGGTTCTTGAAGTTGGATCTGCCTTGTCAGTAGTTCTAAATGAAGAAGACGTTAGTAGTGATTTAACTTTCGTGATAGCCGATTGTGCGGCGTCGCTACTGAATTTTTAGCTTAATTCGGCCTTCATCTGGTAATTCAAATGATTCCAGATGAGAAATTCTAAAAAGTAGGCTTAACTCAAATAGTTTAAGTTTTAGTGGTTTAATTTAAGTTCACAACAAATTTATCTTTGTGTTCGCTCGAGTCGAGGATTTTAAAAAGTATCCGCCTAGCTGAGAACCAGCTCCATCAATTTAAATAGTTCCTGGAGACCAGTATTAGTTGGAGAGAAAGTAACCAGCCCCGAAAGGTACATAATTTCATCGTGAAAGAAGGAGCCTAGCAGAGCGATCTACCAGCCACTTCGGAATAGGAGTCCCACCCCACCCCCGGACGTTTCGACATAGCCAGAGAGCGAGAGAGACATCCAAAAGTGGACAGATTGAGAAAACCGCGGTATAGCCCATTCCATTTATGTCTCAATGGCCATTCTTTCTGTTTCATTTTATTACATTCATATTTGGGAACGGATTATTTAATCAAACAGATAGTGGGGAAGACAGATACATTTTACATTAAAGCAGTATATTTTTCATAGAGAGCTTAAATTATACTCTCCCTAAATTCTTATCTGATCCAGACAGACCATTTACTATATCTTAGAAATAAATGCATTCTTTATTTTATCAGGGTTTAAGTATTCAGAATTAAATTGTTAATCCTTATTGTACTCAGCAATTGATAAATCAGTCATTCCAGTTTCGCATTTAGATATGGTTTAAACATTTCTACATTTGATTACCATTTGAGTAAAGATTTACACAAACTCATTCTGAGTTATGATCATATATTATTTAAAGAAACCACCAATCATTATCTCGTAAATACTTATCTATTCAAATCTTTAAATTGATAGATTATCTTACTGTACATCATATAAATTGAGTGCCAAGTCTTTAGATGAAAATCGTGTTTTTCTTATTAAACCTTTACGAAGATCCAGATTGATACAATTTGATACAATGTCTGTCATTATTACATTTTGAATTATTCTCAATTTGCATACCTAAATTGAACATCCCATTAATTGAATTTCATTATTCATTTATCCACATCTTTTATTCCAAATTACCAAACGTTATTGTTTTATATATCTTTTGTTATATAATCAATAAACAAATTGTTTAATTGTTTAAGACCCGTTTCACGTGCCTATTTCTTCCCTCGTTGGCCGGCCTGTGTGCAGAGATTTTATTATGTAAGTTAATGGGATAAACCCTAAATTATCATAAAACTTTGTGAATAGCATAATTCACTGGCGCAGTCTTTTACCGAGCATAATTATAATAAATTACTCGACCATAAATCTATGAATATTATCTCCCCGACCCTTACAACACTAAAACCTAAAAAGAAGGAAAAAAAACAGCATACTACAAAAAAACCAGAAAGGTAACAAAGGAAACGGGTTAGGGAATTCTCACTGACAATTATTTTATTGGAGAAAAAAATTACTGTAACGTGCAGTAAGGAAAAATTTCCTTCCGACACGTTCACTGAACTCCCAAAACCCGACCCTGAAGGAACACGAAACAATTAAACAAAAAAATGATAAAAAAAATAAGCGATTCCCCCTCATTAATTTTTACTGAGACCAAGCAGTTAAGAAAAAGGTTTAAAAAAATTAAATTTTAAAAACTAAAAGGAAGCCCGATAACGTTAAAAATGACAGAGGCAAATTAGCCCCCCCCCCGCCAAAAAAAAAAAAAATTAAAGTCCACATTCCAATAAAATATTTCCTTTATTACAAATAAAAGTAAAGCAAAAGGAAAACAACAAAACAATAGAAAAGGCAGTGATTAGAGGTATCCGGACTCCAAAAGGAAAAACAGCTCAAGGATGGCAGAAGACTATTCGGAGGAGACTCAGCGAATAACGGGAGCTACAGAAGTTGAAACGCTGCACAATAACTCGTGTACGGAAGAAATCATGTCGAGGAGTTCGAACACTGCCTAAATTCTTAGAAACACAGATTATTGGAAACTAAAATAAAAAAAAAATATAAAAAAACTCAGGAAGTAGTTACATAAAAAAGAATAAGTAAATAAATAAAAACTCCGAAATAAAAACAACAGGGAAAGACATAAGAAAAACGAAATAAGGTGCAGGTAAACACAAAAAAACCGTAACGAAACAATACAGTTACTGGAAGGGAATTGCTAAACAAGGTTTACAAAACGGAAGAAAACGCATGGAAGACGGGAAAACACCCGGGTGGACTCGCAGACACTATAATGCATTCCTTATTTTATCAGGGTTTAAGTATTCAGAATTAAATTGTTAATCTTTATTGTACTCAGTAATTGCTAAATCAGTCATTCCAGTTTCGCATTTAGATATGGTTTAAACATTTCTACATTTGATTACCCTCTTTAAGTAAAGATTTACACAAACTCATTCTGAGTTATGATCATATATTATTTAAAGAATCCACCAATCATTACCTCGTAAATACTTATCTATTCAAATCTTTAAATTGATAGATTACCTTACTGTACATCATATAAATTGAGTGCCAAGTCTTTACATGAAACTTGTGTTTTCTTATTAATACTTTACGATGATCCAGATTGATACAATTTGATACAATAACTGTCATTATCACATTAATTGAATTTCATTATTTATTTATCCACATCTTTTATTCCAAATTACCAAACGTTATTGTTTTATATATCTTTTGTTATATAATCAATAAACAAATTATTTAATTGTTTAAGACCGTTTCACGTGCCTATTTCTTCCCTCGTTGGCCAGCCTGTGTGCGGAGATTTTAGTATGTAAGTTAATGGGATAAATCCTAAATTATCATCAAACTTTGTGAATAGTATAATTCACTGTCGCAGTCTTTTACCTAATATAATTATAATAATTTACTCGACCATAAATCTATGAATATTATCCTCCCGACCCTTACATAACTGTCGCAGTCGGACAGGATTGAGTAGTGTCATTTTTATTGCATTAAGTAATACAGTAAGAGCGAAACATTTGCTTAAGAACCGATTTAATTAGCATATGCAAATAAGAGCATTTGAATAAGCATATTTTACATAATCATTTCCATAATTTCCACTTAATTAAGATCGTAGAATTAAGTAGATTAAGATTGGGTCATAGATTTTAAGTCCATGGACGGGAGAAAAGGCACTACAGCCCATGCTGTCTAAGACGGTCTTACAAGGGCGACATGAATAGGGTCCTTTATAAAATTAGTCCTTTTTGGGAATAACGGTCTTGTCTGTTATAAATTATAACGGTCATGGCTGTTATAACGTATAACGGTCTTGACTATTATAATGTATATCAGTCAAGACTGTTATAAATAATCATGAGCTACTGACACTCATAAGGAATGGTAAATCCCCGATAGGGAATCCCAATGGGGAATCCCCAACATAAATAAAATGATCTTTAATATTTTTTCCATCAAAATTTTAAATTCTTTAATGATAATTAATTTAAATTTAAAGATTACAATAAATAGCATCGCTTGCTTTTATAATATATGGCTACTAAATGTTTTCGAAGAAGAAAAAAAGGAAAATTGCAATACCGTCACTGGCTACGAGAATAAAATTACAGATACTGAAAAATGAGTTTATTTGAAAAAAAAAAACATTTTATATTAAATTGTGGATTAAGTTAAATTTATAACATAATCCAAAATTTAATATAAAAATGCCTTTAAAATTTCAGTACGAAAAGAAAAAATTATATGTAAAAATCGTTCATTAATGAGCAATGATGCCTTGATCGAGGGTATATTACTCACGAACAAGGTCCATTAACGAATGTAAAGTCCGTTAAGGAGGTTACCGTGCTGTCTTTGGACCACATTTTTTGGTCCTTTATAAGGTTGTGACTGTTATAAGGAGTCTCTTATAGGCATACAATTTAACATAGGAAAGCCTATTCCCAAATCCGGGCGACATAATTTTCGACCGTTATAATTTTAGTCCGTCTTGGAGGAGACCGTCTTAGACAGCCTAGACTGTATTGGTATTTTATTAAATTTGAAATAGATAGGAGTGTTGTAATTCAGTATGAAAAAGGCACAGATGCAAGCGCAAGGCCGCGCGCCAGCCCAAACCTTTGCCCCAGAGCGAGCGTCGACTCCCGTCCCGGCCTCTAAGCCGCGGTGGTTCACAGTAGCGAGCGAGATAGAAAAATATGATGGGTCGACTGATCCGATTGCATTTTTGCAAATGATCGACGACGTGGGAGTCGTGAAGAGCTGGTCGTCAGAGGATATATTGTATATTACAAAAATCAAACTGAAAGGGGATGCGCTGCTTTATTGCAGGGAACACCTAACAAGGAGAGACACTAGTACATATGCTGGGATTAGACAGAAATTGGTTAATCGCTTTGGAAAGAAGATTAAAGGAGAAGTGAGCGACCATTCAGAGAATGTTATCAGGGAATAGAGGAAACGGTCAGAGAGGGTGCAGCTGGCGAGGCGGTTCGGGTTAGGAAGAGCAGGAATGATGATAGAAGAGTTGGATAAAGAGGAGAAGAAACAACACCGGCTGGTTATGGAATCCCCGACAGGCCCCGATGTTTTAAAAGTGGGTCCAGAATTGGAACGGTGGATCGAGAAGTGCGTAGAGAGATTGGTTCAGCAGAAGCGTAGAGAGATGGTGGCGCGGCGATGGTGGTGCGGTCAGGTCGTTACAGTGCTGACAGTTGAACCTTTCACACGTGGTGGTGAGGGCGCTAGTGGACGCGCGGCCAGAAGAGGGGATGTGCTCAAGACGCGATTCTTAGAGCCACTAACTTGGTGGCGCGGCCACGTCGTTACACTGCTCACAGTAGAGCCTTTCACACGAACTCGCGCCACCACCATTGTTGTGGAGTGAGGAAAAGGGGTTTCCGTAGCAACGAGTCGTTTGCGGCAACGTGAACAGAGGGTGACTCATTTCCGGTGGCCGCGTTGGAGGCAGGAAAATCTGAACACGCCACCAAGAAATGTGCCACCAAAAAGAGTGCTGGCGCGACTCTGGTGGCGTCGTGTGAAAGAGGCCTTAGGTTAGGTTAGGTTAGGTTAGCGTCTTGAGCACATCCCCTCTTCTGGCCGCGCGTCCAACGGCGCGGTCGCCACCACGTGTGAAAGGTTCAACTGTCAGCAGTGTAACGACCCGGCCGCGCCACCATGGTGGCCTCGTGTGAAAGGGTCCTTAGCCTTTTGTATTTTGCGTATCCTTTTAACAATGCTTTCTCTCCTACTTTGTCGTGTTATCTTCCCTCGCGACGCGTGGTTTCACGTCTGGAGTTCGCGTTTGTTTTGTTACGCGCGTGTAGTAAAAATTTTTCCTGCTTAGGCTTGTGTGTTCGTTTTTGGCGGTTTTGGCTCGGCTTTGTTCGGAAAGGTTCTCTGCAGACAAACACCTTTATGGAAAGCTTGGTTGTTTTTAAGCTTTCTTATGTCTTGAGACTTTGTTCTTACTTATGAGTGTCTTTACAGATTAAGATTTGCTGCTTCGACTTACCCCCTAGACACTGAGAAGTGTGTCTCTAAGCCATGCAAGCTACAGGTGCTTTCATCATGTCTTTCCGCCACTGTTTGCTTTCATCGTGGTTTGGTGCGTCGTTGCAAGTGATCGTCAGCACCATAGTACGTTCGTGGTCGCCACGCCACTGCGCCTCGGTCGTGGAACTATTGGTTGCCTGCCGTCAGCGCTTCGGTCATCGTTCCACCGTCGCCGCTTCTTTGCTTTGCGTGGTGTTCCTGGTCCAAGATTCTACGTGAAGGTCCAAGTTAGAGATTATCAAGAAAATCGCTTGCGTCTAAGCACTCTCCTCGAAAAGTTCAGAATCGAAGCTAGAGGCGGCCCTATCTGGAAAATTGTCACAGGTTTATAAGTAGTCGGCCATGTCAAAATAAACGTTTCCAGTACAACTCTAGAAATCAGCCGAATTGTAGTAGATTATCAAAATAAGCTACATTTTCAAAAAGTGTGCTAGTGTTGATTAGGAACTTTGTAATGAAAGATTTTACCAGTATTCTGCAGTGCATCAAAGACAATTACGGCAGGTAAACAAGGTGCCTTTATTTAATATAACCACGCAGAACCCTCATCAAGGGAAACAAAGAAGTGCTGCGAATCGAAAGCGGGCTGAAGGCTACTTACAAATAAGTATGGAAGTGGACTCGGATATAGAGCAGGCAAAGCCGCAAATCCGGCCCGAGAGAATGTCACGGTCCGTTTGGAGGTATCACAAGACAAGATACGTCTATGCTTCGCCTACGGCCGTCACAGCAGATACGAATGCCCTCCGAGCTCGTGAAATAGCTGAGAGCGATGCAGAGGAACTGGAAGAAGGCTCCCCGAAGGAGAAGATGGCTTCCCATCACGAAGTTAAAAATGTGATGGGCGCGAGGGCGGAAGCACGAAGAAAAAACGGAAAAGGAAACAGTAGAGCTCGAGCAACGAAGGATGATAGACAGGTGAAATGAACGGACACTGACGTGGATTAAACAAGATAAAGGAAAAAGCCAAAGGAATGGAAAAGATTTTTCTAAGAGGAATAAGAGTTCGGTAAAGATTGTGGCATCTCTAGTAAAACTAAACACCGTTTCTTCCGACATACGAGGGTTGGGGCATAAGTCATGGCAACTATTTTTATTCTTGTAGATATGTGAACGGATCACAAACGTATATGTATCGTGTGGAAGTTCTGCAGGCATAGTGTGTATGCAGAACAACAGATGGCTCTGTGATAGCTGGTAGTAGCGCAGCGAGGGCTGTGAAATCAGTCAGTTGGTGAGTGTCGTGCGAGGTGGAAGTAACCCGTGTTGAGCAGCGCGTTTACATCAGAATAGCCGTTCTCCGAGGGAGAAATGCGATGGAATGTCACAGTGAATTAGTGGAAGCCCTTGGGAATAATGCCCTACCATACCGTACAGTAGCACGGTGGGTAGGAAAGTTTCAGCAAGGACGTGTGTCAACCAGTGATGAGCAACCGTGAAGGCCATATTGCCCTGTATACTACCGTAATAAATTAGTGTGTTACGATATTTCAGTGCTATTCATTGTCCACACATGTAGTTAACACCTTATCCTTTCGTCTGTATATGTCACATTTTCCAACCGGACTGGTATCTTCAAGAAAAAAAGTAGTTGCCATGACTTTTGCCCCAACCCTCGTAAATTTCCTTTTTTTTGTAATTACAAAAGAAGCGTTGAGCGGTAATGGAAGAATTTGTAGGAGGACTGTGAATTCGTAATTAGAAAATATTTACAGAATTTTCCATGCGAATTATGCGGATTTTTTTAAACCGACATTGGCTGTACCTCCGGTTTAACATTCAACGGCTCTATTAGTGAATACGGAGAATATCAGGCGGACTAGTGGTAAGCCATATCCTTTTGTACTATATATTTGAATTGCGACTTTCAAAAATTATCGAATTTCTATAGTATTCCGCTAATTCTCAAGCCAATGCATTCAATGCAAGTTAGTGTTCCATTACTTGAGTAAAGTGAATGACGCATATCGTGTAAGGCTTTTTACATTTGAAAAAAAGTGCTCTTATGCAATGTGCTTCTTCACTGAAGAATCTTCAGTAATGTGTGAAGTTTAAGTGGTACTGCAAGAGTGCAGATAATTACAGCGATGTTGGTCATTGCGAAAAATTTTGCTTGAACTGATGTCTTCAGAGTTTGTATGACGTCGATTGTTGAAGAGTGATATTGCACAGTGCTGGATTTAAGTTTTTGAATCTTCATTAAGTTATTTCGTTAATTTATTACAAATATTACAGTGATTTCAGGTGCATCTGCAATTTGTAGATTTTAAAGAATTAGTAAAGCTTTGTGTTGATTGCATTCGACCTCTCATAGTCCCTAATTTCTGGTATACATTTTTCTCATTTCTTCCACTGCACACGTGACATCAACCATTCTTTGTTTTTCAAAATATTTTCCAATTGGTTTTTCATACTTCACCAAATGTTTTCTTTTGGGCTGAGATCAGGTGAATTTGGAGGCCATTCCCAAAATGGAAGTGTTTGCTGTTCAATTCATTCCTTTGTCTTGCATGAAACATGACACGATGCAGAATCTTATTGGAATAAAATGTCTGCATCACCAAAACGGTCGTCAAGTGTTAGAATTAGAAATTTTTCAAATATATCATAAATGGCGCTGTTCATTGTGCCATTTATGAAACACAGGTTACCAGGGCCTTTGTGATGTAATGTAGCCACATATCATCACTTTAAGAGGAAACTTCACTGTTGTTTTCAAACATTTTGGATGATGAGATTCATTAGTTTGACGAAAAAGTATTCATCGATTATTTCGTAATGTGAGGCAGAACATCCTGATTAGCTCACTGTTTTATGGACCAATTTTTATACTTATTAGTCCACTGCAGGCGAAGTTTTCTTTACTTCAACGTCAAAAATGTGCAAGGGATACATAATCTGTAGCCGAATTCATTCAGCCTTTTCCATGTTGTAGTAGCTGAGATGTTTTTCCTGACATCTGCGCTCCATTTTCTCGATAACTCTTTGGCAGTTGTAAACCGATTTTTCTCAACTATTTGTCTCAATTTTCTGTCATTACGTTGTGTGGTTTGCCTGGGTCTCCCACTTCGTTTCTTTGCCTCATTAATGTTGTCATTGTTTTAAAAATTTACTTACGGTTGATTCTGATCTCTTGAGATGGGCAGCAATTTCTTTTAGTGACATTCCAAGTTCGAGCAGATGTTTGACATTCTTTTTCTCTTCAATACTTAGCTGTTTAGATTAGTTTAGATATACCCACTTTCAACGCAAACCTATTTGAATGGTATTACTGTGCATTAGTACGACAGCAACACCTACTAGGAATAATGGAATTGGCGAAAAATTTGCATCTTTCTAAACTTTTGAAACGATGTCAAAATTTGTTTGTTTTTTTTTCATTTCGTATTAAATCACATGGTCATTAAACATAATAATTTAGAAGAATTTTGTTTATAGATTTTGTATTTTACGTCAATATATTTTCAAATATTTTTTTTCACTCACATAAAAAATCCTGAAATAGACGAGCAACTTTGGACATAAACTTTCCAAACGTATGAAAAACAGTTGGTCATTATTGTTGCAAACGTACTTATTGTTGCACAAACATTGCCTAGCATTGTTGGTCATGAGATACCGGTTAATAATATGCTCTGTTATCATTATGAATATCGATTTATTATCGATAATTATTATTTTTCGAAATCTCAGATAGACAGTGACCTTTCTTTTGCTTTGAAGATCAGGTGTGTGCAAAATTTCATCAAAATTGGAATAAAACTGTAGATTTATATAAGAAACAAACAAACCCACAAACCCACAAACAAACATTCTTCTTTATTTATACAGGGTGAATACAAAAGTCTGAACCCCCCTTTTATTTTTTGAATCGAAGCAGATATGTCAATTTTGATGAATCCAATGAATAGGAAGTTGTGGGTGGCCTATCCCATGGCGCACTTTTCATCATCCCAAATATGCAAATTAGGAAAATTCAAAATTTATCTCAAAAACCGTAAGGAATAGAGAAAAAAACCCAATTGCAAACTTGTTCAGAATAAAAAACAAACAAAACAAAAAAAAATCATCCAAATCGGACCTACCAATCACCCACAATCACGTGGTGAACTATTTGTAGCTTACAAACAGTCACACTGCACAAACAAGTTACTTCAAAACAGTTTAAGAAAAAAGTTATACAACAAAATGCTCGATGTGACGACCGTGGGCACCATAACACAATTGGGCACGGAACCTAACTGACGCCAAAACATCGGCAAGCATGGCTGGTGTCACTCCTCGGCACGCTTCCTGGATTCGTTGAACCAGATCCTCCAGTGAGTCAGGCTGCGTAGCATAAACCTTGTCCTTCAGGTATCCCCACAAGAAAAAAGTCAAGTGGTGTAAAATCAGGGGAGCGAGGTGGCCAAAGAACTGGTCCTCCTCGGCCAATCCATTGTTGTCCAAACATCTCACTTAGACGCTCGCGAACGACCAACCCGTAATGTGGAGGAGCTCCATCATGCTGAAACCACGTGCGCTTAACGAGGCCAATGGCAAATTGTCAATGAAGTCTGTGACTACCACGTTGAGAATTTCAGCCCGGTAGCGTTCTGCAGTCAGTGTTCCATCGTAAAAATACGGTCCAACCACAGTGTCATTGTACAATCCACACCACACATTGATTCTCCAGTTCACTTGATGAGTTGCTTCTCGCAGACATCGTGGGTTTTCGTCTGCCCAATGATGATGGTTGTGCCTGTTGATAACTCCATCCCTGGTGAACTGGGCTTCATCTGTCCACAATACCTCAAGAATGAAGTTTGGATTGTCATCCAGACAGGTAAGTAACCAGTTGCAAAAGGCGGCCCTAGCAACATAATCCAATGGCAGTAACTCCTGGTGACAACGAATATGGTATGGGTGAAAATGATGCGCGTGTAGAATGTTGAGAACAGTTCTCTGATGGCACCCAACATCTGCAGCAATTGCTCTGTTGCTTGTGTGGGAATTTGCAGCAACTGCAGCCAGAACTAGTGTTGTTGTATCCTCGTCGCCTTGTGCCCTTGGTCGTCCTCGTTCTGCATTAACATTCCCTGTAGCCTCGAATCTTTGAATAATGTGACGCATTGTTTGAGGAGATGGATGGCGTTCGTTAGGGTAACTGTCTCGATACAACCTAACTGCAGCATGTAGGTTTCTCCTTGCCTCTCCGAAGCAGAAGATCATGTTGACCATTTCCGGAACAGTGTAGCTTGCCATCCTGGAATTGTTCTGTCTTCTGTGTGCTGAAACATGCCTTTTATTTGCTTTTCCGCATGAAAGTGAATGTGAGTATGGTAATTTATGTTAATTTTTTGATTTGCATTCTTTACATGGTGGAAATATCAACATTCAATTTTCCTTGTGCAGTGTGACTGTTTGTAAGCTACAAACAGTTCACCACGTGATTGTGGGTGATTAGTTGGTCCGATTTGGATGATTTTTTTTTTTATGCTGAACAAGTTATCAATTGGGTTTTTTTCTCTATCCCTTACGGTTTTTGAGATAAATTTTGAATGTGTCCTAATTTGCATATTTGGGATGATGAAAAGTGCACCATGGGATAGGCCACCCACAACTTCCTATTCATTGGATTCATCAAAATTGACATATCTGCTTCGGTTCAAAAAATAAAAGGGTGGTTCAGACTTTCGTATTCACCCTGTATAGATTTTTCAAAATCGTTGGAAACGCTCGGATGCTCACAGTCCTCCGTAACAATGGCTGCATGGTCAGTGTAATAAACTTAAACATTACGTTGCCAGCTGAAAATACAATATTACGTGTAGAACTCAATAATTCAATTTTTTTTTAGAAACAGGACTTCAACAACCATTCAAAAATTATTTTTTGTGAATTCACTTTGTATATCGTAGATATTTTTTTTATTTCTTTATTTTCAACATCGCTCGAAAAATGAAGAACAACCTTTAACGCAAGTATCCTTTACAGTAAATAATTATAGACGGATTTTTTTTTCAAAATTCAACAGCCGGCCAGGTGGCCGAGAGGGCTAGGGGTAGGCTTTCTAGTTCTCTAGTCTGCCTGGGGCGAGTTTTTGGACTTTTGATCGCGGTTTAGTAAGCATCGCTCATACGTCAAAATGGCGTAATGTTAAAGCCTTCCAATGTTAATTGCTCTGATATTACGCAATTTTGACTTATGAGCGATGCTTACCAAACCGCGATCTCATGTCCAAAAACTCGACCCTGGTCGTGGGTTCGAATCCCGCCGTGGGCATGGAAGTTTGTGTTTGTCCCGGACTACGTACAGATATAACTTGTGTGAAATGCGCAAAAGGACCTTAGTAGTCGACGCCAAAAATTCTAATAAACCAACCAACCAAAATTCAACGTATCTTCTTGACTCATGAGTTAAGTCGATTTCAAAGAAAAAAAAAATTGTTGGGGAAACGAAGTACCACCCTTAGGTAGTTTTTTCTCAACAGTCGGCTATTATGAAAAATAAAAAAAAATAAGTTTTTAGAACACTTTAATAAATTAGAGTATGTTTCAGGGGCAATTGTCCTAGATGGGCCATTGTCCGGGGGGCGGTTGTCCGGATACCATTATAGTCATTTCTCACCCTCTTCTCCCACAGTCACGGCTCCCGTCTTTTGAATATCCGGGCAACTATCGACGATTCCGCAAAAAGCCTTTCTATACAGGGTGTAAATGGATGACGTTTCACAAATTTAAGGATATGTAGAGGATGAAACTCTGAGCAAAAAAGTCTAGTCGCGTTTTTCGAAGTGTGGCTCCGTTAAAAAGTTATAGCGCTTTAAAGTTCGGTATCGGTAAGGACTATCCGTATCGGCTAGGCTGATTCTAAAAGGTTGTGCCCAAATGAAAAGGCAGGTAGAGGGTGAAATTCTGAGCAAAAAAGTTTAGTCGCGTTTTTCGATCTGAGGCTCCGTTAAAATGTTATAGCGCTGAGTTAAAAATTGCTCATCGTCTGTACCAAGATAGATTTCCGGAAGTGACATCACGAAATTTTAAGGCGCTATATTTTTATATTCATCCTCAACATTAAATTGCGTGATTGCCTCTGACGCCCGAGGATGCAGGTTCGATCCCGGCCGAGGACGACGACGATTTTTTCAGGGGAAAAATCCTGAGATCACGCACTTCCTTCGGAAAGGAAGTAAAGCCGTTGGTCCCGTGTAGTCGTTTGCCGGCTGCACGTTAAAGAACCCTTGCGAGGCAAAATTTGCGGCCCCTATAACGCCGTCCTGAAATGACCATAGCAGTTGAAAAGGACGTTAATACCAAACAAACAAAACCATCAACATTAAATATTAGAGTAAAGAGATGTTTATGCAGAAAACCATTACAATGACTGCTGGATAAACAACTTGAACATCAAAAATTTATTTTTATGAATATGCTATTTTTTTTTATTATTCCAATATAAAAATTGAAAATAGGATCTAATTATAAAATGGAAATTGAGTCGCTGTTATACTGATTCGAATTTCATGCTAATTTTTTAATGTTCATTAAATAGAAATTTTAAATTCATATAATTATGAACTTGTATCATGGAGCATGCGAAAAACTGGTTTATTTTAATAAATGAATAAAAATACTTAAAGGCATTTAAGATTATGCAAAATGTAAAACAGAAAACTTGATGGTATCAATAAAGGAATGATTTTAAATATAGTTTTGAAAGATTAAATATTTTGGCCTACGGGCAATATGCACCCTCTTCCTTCACCGCAAATTTAATCATAAGTTTATGATAGGTTTTCATGATGTTTCAACGTTTTAATCTTAATTTATTTTTAATTTGATTAGAAACACAAACTAACTATGAATACAAAATAAGAAGACAAAAAATTAAATATTACGGGGTGTGCCATAGAATGTTAAAAATCATTATCAGTTTTGGTTGTCATTTAATTTTTAATATTATAAAACAGGGAAAATATTTTTTTTAAATTCTATTCATCTTTTAATTTTTTTTGCAATATTAAACCACTAGGATGTGTTAGCAGTATGACCGGAGAAATGAATATATCGTTTCTTGAATGTGAAGATCACTTTATCCAGTTACGATTCCCGCATTTCTCCTCTTTCTCTCCTCCGCCATTTCCTCTTCTGTTAACGAATATTTCCGTTTCATGGACGAATATTTTTGAAAAAAATTAACGAAAACATTAGTTTTCCAAGACTAAGGCTAATCGGAGTGCAATCTGTGTAAGGCAGTTTATGCTGATTAATAAATAAAATTCCCAGTTCTGTTTCTTCATGGAAATTAAACAAGGTAAGAATTTAAAATCCTTTTAACTTACAGATTTCTGTAAAATTTGCGAAAAACGCAATTCACAATGACAATTCAAGGAAAGAATAATACGTAGAAATGTAATTCAATGCACAGCGATTCACAAAAGGAATAATTCTGAGAAATAATTGGATTCAAGAATGGAAAAAATCAACATATACAACAGCTAGAAAAATAAAATGCAAAATGCTGAAAAAAAATTCATGGTCAGAAAAGAAATAAAATGCGTACTACATATTTGGCTGAATTTTATACATGCATTTTTATCAACGTGTTCAAAGCGTGATGTAGAAATAAGATTTTTCCTTTTGAAATTCTTCATTGGCAAAGGAAAGCAAATAAGTTTAGGAAACAAATAAGACTTCTATGTAAGCATCTTCTTTCTTAAAAAGAGATAAATTTTTACTTAAAATATAGTCATTATTAATGTGATACATAGTCCCTATTTGCAAAATCCATATTTAATTAAGCACTTGCATACGGTATTATTATAAGGTCCAAAAGAAATTCTACATTTATATTACATTTAAAATATTGATAACTAAACGCCAACATTTTATTTCCTGTCTTTATGATTAACAACCCTTTAACTGTTGAAACGAAAACGTTTTTATATGCTGATTGCATAAATAGAATTTTGTTACCTTTTATATTTATCATTTCCTGTGTTACATTTCTAGTAAAGTCATAATATAGAAATCCTAAGAAACTAAGATTACAGGGTGGACAAAAATTTTCCATACCTAGGAATAATAAAAAAATCTTTTTAGATTATCTGAAACATTAACAGAAGTTAAAAAGTGTTCTCGAATAACGTGTACAATTTTGGAAGGAAAGGGGGGAAGATAGAGGGATCATATCTAAGCAACATTTCCCTCTTTCATTTTTCGCTCTGGGGCATTGTTTTTGAGATAAAAATGTTGCAATCAGATCTGCAGGTAACACTTGTTTGGATAGATACTGTTCGGGTCTCAAGAGAAGACCTCAGGGTTGCACAATTCCAGCGCATTTCTTCCAACCTGTGAGAGGGCACCTAAACCAAAGCTTTACCCAGCGATGGATTGGTGGAGGGGGTCCTATTGCTTGGCCACCAAGGTCTCCAGATCTAACGTGCGTGAATTTCTTTCTGTGGAGACACTGAAAGTCATTGGTATACGAGATACCAGTGGGATTGGATGAAGAGCTGGTAGCCAGAGTCGCCGTACCTGCGAACCAGATTCGCGAAGAACCAGGAACTTTTGAACGTCTATGTCAGTTCATGCGGCGACGTTGTGAAGCATGCATTCATGCCAGAGGGATTCAATTTGTACACTTATTGTAAAACATTTGCATGTTTTTCATAAAAACATTCACATTATTGTACTATATGCAATGTGTTTTTGTTCTTTTTATTACTTGTTTGACCATGATTTTGACGTGTTCCAGAAGCACGGGTTGAATAGCATACACTACCCTATCAAAAGTCATGGAACAACCCTGATTTGCATGAAAATACGACATTCCTTTGCAATTTCACTGTTGGCATTCTTCCCAGCAGTACATAACAGGGATTATGCTATTATGAGATAATGCTTACGTGAGTGCTGTAAGAATGTCTCGAGGAAAAAGCTTTCAGACTTCCAAAGAGGTACAATTGTTGGGTGCCATCTCGCAGGCAAAACTGTTAGAGGGACGTCAACCCTTCTAAACATCCCGAAATCGACCTTTCACAACGTCATCCGGCCATGGAAAGAGAAAGGCACCAGAAGTGTTCCGCCTAGGACTGGAAGACCCAAGATCATGTCGGCCAGAGTCCAAAGGACACATCGCTTGATGGACTGACAAGATCGTTCATAGAGTCGACAGGAACAGCTGTGAGCACGCTGACTGTTCGCAGGGAACTGCATGCAATGGGTTTTTATGGCAGAGTGGCAGCCCAAAACCTCACATCAGTTCTAGCAACGCAGCGAAGAGATTGCAATGGTGCAAAGAGCGACGACATTGGACTCTGGATCAATGGAGAATGGTTGAATGGAGTGACGAGTCCCGCTACACCATCTGGCAATCGGATGGACGGGTTTGGATATGGCGAACGTTATCTGCCAAGCTGTGTTGTGCCTACGGTGAAGTTCGGCGGAGGGTCGGTGATTGTGTGGGGATGCTTTTCATGGTATGGGTTGGGTGCAATCGTTTCTGTGGACGGACATCTAAACGCAGAGCTTTACCAAGATAATCTGGACCACGCAGCACCCCCATCTCTCTGGCAGCACTTTGGCAATAACGCCCTTTTCTGTTTCAGCACGCTAACGCATCTTGCCATAAAGTAAGGGCTGTAGGCACATGGTTTGATGAAAAGGGGGTTCGAGAACTTGACTGGCCTGCACAGATCCCCAATATGAATCCCATCGAACATACGTGGGACGTGTTGGAACGTCGATTGCGCGCATGTGAGGGACGTCCGAAATCCGTGATCGAACTGTCCAAGACACTTATGGCAGAATGGCGAAAATTGCCTGCCGAAACGTATGAAAAACTTGTGGACAGTATGGCCCAGTGAGTAGAAGCTGTGACTGCAGCAAATGTGGACCAACAAGATACTAAAATATGAATATTTTTGAGTGTTTCTATTAAAGTGATGGTGTCCCATGGCTTTTGATAGGGTAGTGTATTACGTCTACGCGACGTCTAACTTTTTTTATCCCAAAAACAATGCCCCAGAGAAAAAAAATGAAAAAGGGAAATGTGGCTTAGATTTAATCTCTCTATCACCCCCCCCCCCCAGTTTGTACACCTAATCCGAGAACACCCTGTATATGGAAAAATTTAAAACTATTTGTATTTTTTATGTATGGAAAGTTAAGTCCCACCCCTTTTGTATAAGTTAAATGATTACTGTTATATGAGCTAATATTATTTAGGTTAATTCATATCCATAAACCAGTTCTCAGAAAACCAAAGTGCTAACTACTGGATCACTTGAGGTTTTCAGATTAAATAATGACTTAACAGAAGTTGGTGTCAGCATCGAATTTCTTGGCTCTAAAACTGAGAGAGAGGGCAGATGTGAAACCGAAATCAAAAGAAGAATGACATTGGACAGGCTAGCCATGTGATACATTACAATTGGAACGAAAATAGGCATAGTAAAGACAACGGTCTTCCCTGTGGTGATGTATGGCTGTGAAAGCTAGACCTTGCGCAAAAGCAAAAGGAAGAAAATTGACGCCTTTGAGCTTTGGTGCTGGAGAATAGGGCTTTGATTGCCGTGGACAGCCAGACGCACTAACAGCTCCATCATCGAAGCTATTAAACCAGAATGTTCCTTAGAAGCTAAAGTTTAGAAACAAATTTAAGCTACTTTGGACACATCTTGACATCCGATCAAGGAATAGAGACACCATCATGCTGGGGAAGACTGAAGGAAGAAGCAGAGGAAGAGGAAGGTTACCCCGAAAATGGATGATGTGCTGAAGGCTACATGGACGAAACTCCAAGAGCTCAACCTTACAGTCAGAAACCGTTCAGTATGGCGAGACTATATTCAGAGTTACTAAAAGTCGGCTTCTACTTTATGGGACGTAACAACAACAACAATAATAAACCAAACTAGCTATTGTCCACTAAACACAGTCCTTACTCATGACAGTTCAATTAAACCTACTGACACTGATTTGCATATTTATATTTTTTGTCCACTTGAAAAATAGTCCACTGCTATCACATGACTTTTGGCATTATGTTTTCAAATAGGAACAAACTGTTCGTGCTTTAATCGCATAAGTTACTGGTTATGCAATTGCAAGTTTTGTTTTTAATGTTCCCTCTTCAGGTGTCATTTCGTAATTTTCTTCCTGCAATTTCCTCGGACAAACTGCCAACAGATGCTGGCTCACTCGAAACGCAGAGAATCTGTCGGTCTTCTATATTTCCTACAACTGAAAGACAAAAAAAATGAAATATTCGATTGTTATGACTGCAGCACTTAAAACCTTAGGAATTACACTCAGTAGAAAAACGGATAATAACTTAGTTTACATGTTTTTGAAAGAGCAAATCCTAAGCTTTATTTTCATAATTGAAACTTTGTTGCATTTACATATGTTAATTTTTTGGAATTTTTTTCATTACGCCAAAAAATGGAATAAGGTTTCATCAGTGACAAAAAAAAGGAATATTGCAACTTTGCAGAAAAATAATACAACTGTACACTTACAAACTGATTTAATTGAATGTACAGAAGAATAACATGTCCGTACACTGTCTGGTAACTTTATCATCAAGAACTGCTGGTATTCGTCTTGGCATTTAAGAAATCAAAAGCTTACACTCCTCAGCCGTTATTGCATTCTAAATGTTGGTGATGTCTTTTTCAAATCGTCCTTATTTCTTGCGGGATATTCATTTAACCTTTTCTTCATTATATGCCACAAATTCTCGGTCGGATTGAGGTCCGGAGACTTAGCTGGGCATTCAAGAACGCGTACAGAATGATGGTTAAAATCATGTTAAAATACACATCTTCATCAACAAATTGAATCTCTAATGCTGGAACAAGGAAATATTCGAGGATTTCTTGATACACTGAAGCGTTAATGGATCCGTTCACAAATGCCAAGGAACCAACGCCTCTGACCGAGAAGCATCCCCAAACCGTCACGCTTCCTAGAAAATTTACTCGTTTTTTCAACTTCGTCTCTCTGTATTCTTCCCCTTTTTTCTGCCATACACGACATCCTTGGTCACCCTAAAATATGCAGAACCTCGACTCATCACTAAACACCACATCTGACCACTCTTCTGATGTCCAGTTCATGTATAGCTTTTACAATTTCACTCGTTTTGCTCTCTGCTTTGACGTGATGATGGGTTTCACTTTGGGAACGCGGCTTTTAAACTGCAGTTCACGAATTCGTCGAAGAGTAGGTTCGTTGTAACACGTTCGTGACTTGGGACCAGTCTTGATGATGATGTTTGGATGACCAAAATGGATGCTTGTCCACCATCCGTCCCATCTTTGGTCGACGTCTTTCGTTTTCTACCACTTAGGTATCTGATCGTTTATGATTCCATGCTTTATTTGTGTTTCATTAACACTTTGCTCACAGTTGATTGCAAACATTTAACAATATGTGAAATTTCAGATTGCTTCCTTCCGACTGAATAAAAAGTTGTCTTGTGGAAGAGGAAAGATCTTTCTCTCCTCCCATACAGAATGAAAAAGTGGTACAAGTTGTTTTGCAGAGCCTTACTACAATTAGTTTATCAAGAGCTTACAGTAAATTGCCATCTTTTAGTTCAATCATTAGCATAACGGAATGGTTTTTTTACTATTCCGTTTTTTTGTCAGTGGTAAACCAGTATTCCATTTATTTGTCGCAATGAAAAGAAATTCCAAAATAATTAACATATGTAAATGCAACAAAGTTTCAATTATGAAAATAAAGTTTAGGCTTTGCTCTTTCCGTTTTGCTACTGAGTGCAATTCCTAACGTTTTAAGTGCTGCAGTCATAACAAATCGAATATTCCATTTTTTTGTCTTTCAGGTATACATGAAGCCGCACGGAAATAGGAAAGTTTCATGCTGGAAGAAGATAGGGGAGATAAGATCAAGATGTGAACATGAGGTGATGAAAGCGCTATTAAATGCTTGTAATGTTGTATCAGATCAATCAAACATCTTGAATGAATTCATTTATAATGTTCGGGGCAGAATCGCGAATGAATCTCCATCGCGGAAACAGTAGCCTTCAGAAATTCGGCACATTTAAACTTGTTGATAACTTTTTTGAAAGTATAAAGTGATGTAATAAATTTTATATGATAAACGGGCGATTCCATTACAACCCCTGGCAAATATTCGATCATACAAACTCATTTTTTGCAACGTTACTTCACAATTTTTTTTTTTTATTACTGTGGTCATTGGAAACAAAATTCAAATACATGTTTGAAAGAGCAATCTACAAAATAACATAAAGATTATGGTATAAATGTTTTTACTTACAGAGAAATGCTTAAAAGAAATTGTAATTGGAAAAAAATATACGATCAATCAAATTGTTGGAAAAAAGTATCAGCATGTAAATTTTTGAGCGCTAACCAATTTGCATATTAATAAATAAGAAAGCATCAGAAGGCTAAAATTTTAAAATTAATAGAATATTTGCTGTGCACTTTATAATATAAGCTATCTACAACCCCTGGACAAAAGTATGGAATAATCCGAGAAACTTTGCGAAATGGATAGTTAGAGACATTGCTGTGTTTACATATTTCACAATATTTTTAATCTGACACGAAATAATACGTGGAATATTGGTATGTAACTCACATACAAAAAAGGAGACGCCTATATTATTCAACAAATAATCTACAGTGAGTTAACTATAGAAATGTATGGACAAAAATATGGAATTTGCTTCAGGCAGGACAAAAATATGGAAGAAAAAGTGGTTAATAAGGCGTTGGTCCAACTTTTTCTTTAATAACAGCTTCGATTCTGCGGGGAAGTGACAATACAAGCTTCTTGGTGTCAATACAAGGAAGTGACAATACAAGGCTTAATGTTCTGCCAGCACTGCCGAATGGCTTCTTTCGGTTGTGGGAGATCTGTAGGTTTCTGTTCATGTACCATTTTTTTTTCAGTTCATGACAATCATTCTCATTGGGATAGATGTCAGGGCTATTGGCTGGCCATGGGAGATGGTCAATACCTTGGCCGTGCATGAAAGTTTTAATCTTCCATTCCCTGTGACATGAAGCGTTGTCATCTTTATAGACAAATGGTTCGCCCTGGAAGTGATCTTCTGCTGTCTTCATCATGAATCTTTCCAAAATTTCAAGAAACACAGCGGCATTCACATTGGTCGTCAATATTTCCATTTTTCTAACAGAAGTAATTGATCCCACAACATTATCCCTTTCGGAAATTTGGTAGCAGAAAGAAGACAAGCAGGTGAATATTTCTCGTCCGATTATCCACTCATGATGACCATCATTGTCTCCGTGACCAAGGCATATTTTCGTTTCATCTGTAAAGATGACTCGTTTCGAATTACTCACGGACCAATTTCTGTACATTTTCGCCCACTTCAGACGACCTCTTTTATGTTTAGCAGTCATGCATGGTTTGGTTATGCCTGCTTTCCGTGATCTGTAATCGTGTTCATTCAAACGGCGTTTGATTGTTTTAACGCTCAGAGCAATCCCCATCTTTGCACAATGCCCACTGATAAAACGAGTTTTTTTTCACAAGCTGAATCAGCTTTCTGTCATCTCGTTTGGATCTGGCTCATGGTCGACTGCTTCTCTTTACTTTTGCTACGTTTCCAGTTTGCTTGACTTTAGCCAGTATTGCAGAGACAGTTCTCTGGGGACATTGCATAATTTCTGCAATTCTCTGTTGACTGTTTCCTTTACTGTGAAGTTTAACAATAGCATCTTTGGTGCATCAGTTAATTCTTTTCCTTTTGCCATAATGACAGCAATCTTTACACGATACCAAATTTGAAATGTGCTTCTAAATCTAATCACTAAGTGATTTGGTTTCAATGATCTAATCACTAAGTGATTTGCTTTCAATGTTCTAATCACTAAGCGATTTGCTTGCTCATGGAAGATCTCACTATGTTGACAGAGATGATTATTCTATACTTTTGTTCCTCTCTGAAGCATATTCCATACTTTTGTCCATAAATTTTTGTCGTTAACTCACTGTACAATTTTTGTTTAATAATATAGGCGTCTCCTTTTTTGTATGCGAGTTAGATATTAATATTCCATGTTTTATTTCGTGTCAGATTAAAAGTATTGTGAAATACGTAAACACAGCAATATCTCTAACTATCCATTTTTAGACGCTTCTCGGATTATTCCATACTTTTGTCCAGGGGTTGTAAAATGCCTCCAAGTAACCGTTATCCTACACAAATGAATCAAAGAATCATTCACATGTTACAAGAAGGTCACACCCAGAAACTAACTGCTGAAGCAATGAATAGTGCTGAAAATACAATTTCATATTTGTGGAAAAAGTATCAAGCTAAAAACAGTGTTGCAAATCGTTCCGGAGTGACCGCCCTTGTTCTACAGCAGCCAATGATGACAGAAAATTAAGACAACTTGGCAAACAAATGAGAAGATCCTCATCCAAAAAACTAAATACAGAATGGAGAAAAAGAAGAGTTTATGTCTGTGATCGCACAGTGAGAAAGAGATTAAATAAAATGGAGTTTTCGTTTTGCAAAGCAAGGCAACAAGCCCTGACCAAGGAGTAATGGGCAAAAACGAATGAAATGGTGCACACAACACAAAGACTGGGCAGACAATGAATAGAGCAAAGTTAGGTTTAGTGATAAGTCTTGTTTATATGTTGGAACAGGACTCATCATACATGCTCATTTCTTTCAATGTAATTTAACAATTTAGTTTTCCGCCAAAAGAAACTCAATCACTCACTGCCCGTTGTTTAGAACGCACCTCCATTTTAGACGCCATTTTAACAGCTCACTATAGCGCTGTCACCTATCGGACGTCAATGAAACTATACGAGACGAAGCGGAAATGTTTGAAAATGTTCCACAAGAAATGTCCATTTTTTCAACCAAAATTAGCAGAGAAAAAAATGTGTTGCATTACTTATTGAACTCCCCTCGTAAAAGAAAAATATATATGTGCAGGGTGAAAGTTAATTCCTCTGCCAAACTTGGAGAGATAGTAGAGATAGTCGAAACAAAGAACTTTTCTTTATACCAGTTATGCGAGAAAAATTTATTTTCCAACACAGAAAAGGTTACAGCAGTTGTTCAAAGTGTTTGTGTCGTTCCACACATGGCAGTTGTGGCAATTGAAGAGACCATCCTTGGTGAATTGTGCTTCATCAGAAAACAAAAGTTCACCAAACGCGGGATTGACGGCAAGATTCCGAAAATACTAGTCGGAAAAGTGCACACTTAGTTGGTTGGGTCGTAGCCTGCACAGTCTATTCGTGGTATAGATGTTCCACGACAATTGTCATGCATGACGTTCCAGACAATTGTTTATTTTATTAATATTGTTTTAAAATATTTCTTTCAATCCGTTTATACAAAGCTCCTCGAGTAAAAAATTTTTACGGAAATGTGAAACGTACAAGCATTTCAATGACTCAAATTTTTGAATATACATTTTATGAATTTTTTAATCTCAGTAGTGCGTAAATCACATTTTACCTTCAGAGTCTCGAAATTGAACATAACTTACACTAAGAGGCTACGGCGTTGGAGAAACGGATTCAGGTGGAACTTGGCGTATACGTAGAGCATCTTTGCCTGTGTATGTGTGCAGAGTCATATCGCGCACTATTCAGCCATTCGCGAGATAATTGACCTGGGATTTGGGCACCTGAAACAGCGCGCCTTATGTTCGCTCTGCGCACATGATTTATCAGCAGCAGCAGTAGCGCAACAATAAAGCGTGCGCTCGGTATCCCGTAACTCTTTACGCGTTGTTGGTTCAAGACCTGGCCGGCTTTTATACCTTTTTATTAATAATAACAATGAAAAAAAAAACATTATTTACTTTTTCAAGTTTCTTTTACAGTTTCTTCTTCTGCGAAAGTAAGCTTCTTGTAAAATGTCCAGAATGAGGATAGTTCTCATTGTGCAACGAGTAAAACTGATGATACTTCAGAGTATAGTGAACAGTCGCAAAAGAACTGTATATTTTAAAATGTGTCCCATTTATTGAAAATGTAAAAAAATGCCCTGCTATATCAAAATTATTAACGAGATATAAGAAAACGCTATGTTTGTACCTTTATTAACTGTAAAATAAGAAACTTGAAAAGTTATTGTTATTATTAATAAAATGGTATAAAAGCGCAATTTTTTATAACTTATTTAAAAAAAAAAATCTTGATAAACAAACTAAATAAGAGTGAATTTTTAATCGTGAGTAAGGAATGAAAAAAAACCGTTGTGCAGAGTTTTGAAAAATATTTCCCTAACCGGGACTTGAACCAACAACATGCAAGAAGTTATGGGATACTAAACGTACGCTTTACCGTTGCGCTACTGCTTCTGATACTGACAAATTATGTGGGCACAGCTTACATAAGGCGCGTCGTTTCAGGAGCCCAAATTCCAGGTCAATTTTCTTGCGAATGGCTGAATAGTGCGCGCTACAGCTATGCATACTTACACAGGCAAGGACCTGAATCCGTTTCTCCAACGCCATAGCCTCTCCTTGATAGCCAATTTTATTTTTAAAATATTCTTCTATCTCACAAATAGGCTTGAAAAGTATTGACCATTAACTGAGAAGCAGAATACGATGGTAAGGAAAGATTTCGAAAATTTTCCAATATTAGGAAATTTTGTTTCGCTTTAATTTATGAAGCCGTAATACTTTCAAAAGGAAAGTCCACTGATGCACAAAAATTGCATTTCCAGTTGGATATTGAAAAGCTTATCGTTAGATATTTTTTTCCTTTGTTATTTTCTTAAAGAAACCGATTTTTCTCATTTTTCGCTGTAATCGTTCATTAGGAATGGCATTTCACTGTAAATTTTAACTTTATTATCAACTAACAAATTACCCATTAACATCTTTTAAATCTCTTTTTTATTACATATAATAGCCCTTTATTTGCCCCTTTATTTTCCTCTAATAATTCTTTTCTCTACATATATTATCTTGCTGGAAATCTCTTTTTGGACAATTCATGGTCCAGCTTGTCCTCCATAAAAAAACTATTATAATAGTTATAAAATATTTTTTATCTTTTTTTCCCTTATATCTCTGTAACCCATGCTATATTCTGTAATATAATGTTAACTGTAATTTAACGCCCCTCCAGAGACCACACATGTCGACCCGCTGCCCATAAGGCTCCGGAGAGGTTTCATTGTAAGTGTTCAACCATTTTTAAATAAATAAATAAATAAATTAATAAAGTAAATTTAAAGTAAGTTTATTTAATGTAATGTATATCTAAATAGGCTACACTCATCTAAATAGAGACCAGTTGAGAACGTGTGGTATACCATTACTAGAAGATGTTAATTAAAACTAAATTAAAATGTGAATGATATTTTTGAAAAAAATGAAAATAAATATTCCGCGACCTGGACTTCAACCAGGAACAGGAGTATCACACTCGTCGCCTCTACTAACTGGCCTATCTCGGACACGGTACAGCAAGGCTCTGTCCAAGGCTGCCTGTTAATGTGGCTAGAAGGACGAAAATGATTAAAATAAAATAGGACATGTGGGTCTATAATAACTTTTACGTACTTTTTGATGTTCCACTCGAATTTGAAGTCGAAATAAAAATTTTCCAAAAAAATTGACAACGGAGCGACCGGCTTCGTGAATTCAGTAATGATGATTTTATTTATTTATTTATTTATTTATTTATTTATTTATTTATTTGGTACAGCATTTCAGGAGGAATAGAGATACAAAACGTGTAATAAAATATACGAGGGGCATTCAAATTTGACCTGGAGTTTATTTTTTGTAAATTTCATTGTTGTAAATATCTAAACTTTCATTGTTAGGATGGGAACTATCGCCTGTCATGCAAATGCAGCACCACCCATCCAGTTGCCATGGCAACCTGTTCTTTGTTTAAATAAAATGACGGACAGCGATATGTCGACCAAAGTGGAACACCGAAGGTGTGAAAGCATCTGAAATTCATCAGACTTCAAAGACCGTTCACCGGTTCATGTTTATCTCGATCATCTGTCTTTTCTCGGTGCCATAGTATGAAGGAGGCCGAGAATCCACTGGTAATGAATCTCAAAAGGCAAGGGCAGCAACCGCTGTCAATGATGGCATCATCGCACGAACAAATGATTGGTTTGGTTTGGTTTGTTTGGTATTAACGTCCTTTTCAACTGCTATGGTCATTTCAGGACGGCGTTATAGGGGCCGCAAATTTTGCCTCGCAAGGGTTCTTTAACGTGCAGCCGGCAAACGACTACACGGGACCAACGGCTTTACTTCCCTTCCGAAGGAAGTGCGTGATCTCAGGATTTCCCCCTGAAAAATCCTCGTCGTCCTCGGCCAGGATCGAACCCGCGTACTCGGGCATCAGAGGCGATCACGCAAACCACTGAGCCACCGAGGCCGATACGAACAAATGAACTGATAGAGGACAACAGGCGGATTCATATCCGAGAATTGGCTTAAAACTGAACATCAGCACTGGCAGTGTGGAGACCATCATCAACGATAACTTGAAATTCAACAAGATCTGTGCCAGATGGGTCCCTAAGCAACTCTCTGAGGATCACAAAACCACCCGGGTGGAAATCTATTCCATGCTGCTGCAGCAATATGACAGAGAACGTGACAGCTTTTTAAGGCGTGTTGTCACCACCGACGAGACATGGATTCATCACCATACTCCTGAAAGCAAGCGTGAGAGCATAATGTGGCGACATACAAGCCAAGAAATTCAAGCTGACACCGTCGGCAACTAAAGTGATGGCGATTATATTATTATTATTATTATTATTATTATTATTATTATTTTATTCCATTTATTATAATATAATTACATATTTGGAAGAGGAGTCTTAAACAAAAACTTAACATCTTTTCAATTTTTGTACTATTTCAATATTTAACTATTTCAATATTTCAAATCTTTACATTTTCTTTTACAAAATATCCTTTCTTTTTCAATCATTTATTTTTTTACAGAAATCTTTTATGATACATATTACTTTCAAATTAATTTGATTTCCATCTGGGTAAGTTCTTGCCCAATTTTCTTTTCTTTCTAGTTCTTGTTTCTTTCTCTTTTCCTCTACCATTCTACATTCAAATAAGACATGTTCCAATGTTTCTACATCTTCTTTACATCCTCTACATAGTCTTTCTTCCTCCCTACCATACACTTTATTTCCTACCAAAATATTTCCACATCTAATCTTTAAAAATAAAATTTTTACTCCAATATAATTTTCTGTTGTTAAATATCTTTCTATTTGCCAATTTGTCATAATTTTGTATATATTATACAAGCTACAGAATTCTTTATTTTATCCATCCTTTCCTTTAATTCCTTAGCCACTATTGTCTCCATTATTTTTTCATTTAATTCTTGCAAACTAATTTTTCTTACTCCTGTACCTTCCCACCACATATCTCTGTATTCTTGTGATATATTTTCATTTATTTTATCAGTCCATCTATAACCCTTACCCCCTCTAGCCATTTTTTTAGTTTCATCCCAGCAAATCTGTACCAATTTATTCTCTTGCATATCTTCAATCTTTTCGATGTATTTTAAAGCTTTTCTTACCAAATTAACCTTCAACTTTACTCTTCCTATTTCAGTCAACACTACATAATTTGGTGTACTTCTTCTCAGTTCAAATATCCATTTAAAAA